>JBBPLX010000369.1:0-26264 GCA_038090015.1 Leccinellum albellum | reverse complement strand
ACGTAGGGACGAAACGGTAGGCAAAATGGCAGATGAACTCGTCGGACTCCTTGCTTCGGCAAAGGTGTTAGAAAACGTGCTTGCGAAATCACTCCGGGCTGAGCTGTGCACCACTCCTGCTGGCCGTGATCGTTAGTCCCCTGGTGGGCGGTGCCAAGAGAGACACCGACGACAATGCGTCTGCAGACACAGAGACAGTTGACCCAGCCTTGCTCTTTGCCGGAGACGAGGGGCGGGAACCATATCCAGTAGATGTACCATAGCCGGTTGTGGTGTAGCCATAACCTGTGGTACCACTCATGTAGGGGGTGGACTGGCTATGTGGGAAGAACGGACTGTGGCTACGATTCAGTGGCATTGACAATGTTCGGGAGTGACTGAATAAAGAATCCGAAGGAGCCACTCGATCTTCAAAGAAAGCGATGAGATCGCCGGTTCGTCTTCCAACTGGTCTCTCGGATGTCAAGTCCGTCACAGACCGAGTGTGAAATTGACTGGGGGATGCTGTATTAATACGATGGGCGGAATGCCGAGGTCCTTCAGGAGCTGGGTTAGCGAGTCGAGTCCCATCTCGCAGATGTGATACGGGACGCGACGGGATGTTCTTGGTGCGTTCTGAGATGGTACTCAAGCGGTTGCCGTCATGGTTATAGATGTCAAGACTGGTATAAGACGATGGTGCTGAGCCACGCAACCACTCGGTGAGGACCTCTTCAGTGTTGTCAAGTTCGTCGTTGAGGTGGCTCAGAGCGGCCTCCACCTCGGCTCTTTCTTCCACATAGTTTTCTTCGGAGTAGGAGTCGTAGAGAGACAGGTAGCACGAATGAGACACGTACCAGAGCTGAGGTAAGAGAATCTTGAGTGAGAAAACACGGACTGTAAGTTAGTAAAAGATGAGAATGTCGCTGTTCCGTAACTTGGAGGAGATCTAGGATGAGGAGGTCCATTATGTAATATTCCATTAATATTGCATGCTAATGCCATTTTTAGGCTGTGACAACGTCGGGGTTACCAATTTTGTGACATTTCTCGCTCCATACGGAGCATTGTTTTTTGTTGACGTTTTTTCCCGCTCGTCCTCTGCCATCCCTCCCTGGTGCCCTCACTCCCAATCCCTGGTCGCCACTCAACTCTCCTGTGTGCCCTCGCTCAACAGCGAGCACATCGACGACCCACCGCAAGCCCTTCCTGGTCCTTGGTTCCCCCGAGTTGGCTTTGTGCCGCTCAATTTTATTCTGGGCGGTCTGACTCTGTGTCGCGCTCAGAACGTTCCCGGACTTTGTGTCCGTCGCGGTCGCCTCGTTACCACCACGCGTAACAGTGAGGTTGAAGACTGTTGGAGCGCTTTCCTTGTCCTCCATACCTGGTGTACCGCTGCCCTCTTGCTCCCATCAATTACTCTGACGGTGTGTGTATGCCTTCCTTATGTTATAACGTCTCGATTGCACTCAAAATGCCACTGTCATATTTCAGAAAAGATAGGTACGTACTCTATTTGAGGCCATATACGTACTAACATTTGTGCTCGGAGTCCCGACTACCCAGAGACTACCTGATAGTACTTTGACTGTGTGTCCCCGCCTTCCTCTAGCGTATATATACTAAAAGAAATTCTTGGGTAACCCAAGAACCTTGAGGAAATCCGGTTTTAGGACGTAATCCACTGTAATAATAGTTAGTTTTTAACCTTACTACCTGGTGAGTGTGACTTACCATTGTCTTTCAATCGCTCGTTCACGAACGCTTCAGCGTAGATCCAAAAATCCTTCGACCACGGAGTGATCTGATCTGAGGGGTACTTCAAGCAGATAATCCTTGGATCTCGGAGGTTCGTCAACTTCAACCAGTTCCATAGATACACGATGCTCTCTTTGCTCTGGACCCAGATGACGAGTACCTTGCAGGTATCCATCGTCAGGTAACCCCTCAAGCTACGACTACAGAAGCGACAGGAAATCCAGAATAGAGATAGGTGTGTCAGCTGGGTGAGTTCGTTAATACCCAACGGTAACGTTTGCCAGTTGCTTTCATTTACATGCAGATGCAAATGGGTTAGGCGACGGATGAAGTGAAGGTGAGGTAAGTGGACGACTAAGTCCTCGGTCAGACTGCGCAATGGGATGAAGAGTGACTTCAGGTGGAGTAGACTGTTCATCGGTTCCAACAGCGGATTCTCCTCGATAAAATCTTCAAAGAGTCGAACGGTGCGGCACACCGTAAGTGACTTTATGTTGGGACAAAGCGTGAGTATCTCTTGGACCTCAGCTGCCTCCACAGTGTAGCCGATGTAGAGTTCTTGAACGCAGTTGCCTGGCGGGTATTCAGGCTCAGTCCATAGGTACTCCGTAAAGTCCTGTGCCTTCTCATCCGTCAACAGGCGAATCCTATGCAAGATATAGGGCCGCAGCCTACAAGCATGGTGAGCGTATGCTCTATAGAATGTTGATCAATGTTAACTTACCACATATGGACGCGTTTGGCCACCAGAGCATAAACGCTCAGGTCGACGCAGGGATCATCCTTTCATAGCAAAAAGATTTCCCGTTCAAGTTCGAGTGGGAGGTAGGGGCATTGGAGGCACATGGGGGAAAGAGCTGGTGAAGTAAAGCAAATTGTTGGACAAGCGAAGGTTGAATGAACGGGTGAGGTGGGATAACAAAGTAAGCTACTTATATACCTTCTCCAGAGGCGTTAACCGAGCATTGCATAGTCATGGCCACAATATTATCGGAAGGGTTATTGGTCACTCCCACCGCTTGGGCGACCCAGGGGCTTACTCGGTGCGGGTAATTTTTTCTCGGCAGAAGGATTGTTGGTCACCCTTACCGCTTGGGCAACCCAGGGACTTACTCAGGGCGGATAATTTTTTTTCGATGGAAGGATTGTTGGTCACTCCTGCCACTTGGGTGACCCAGGGACTTACTCGGGACGGGTAAAATTTCTTGATGCATGGAATTCTTGGGACCATGTGAGATGTTAACGCAAGCTTGCAATACAGGTCCGCAATCCAATTCAAATGTCCACATGGTGGGTGGAGCGACTTTGTGCTTGGCGTCAAGCGATCATTGTAGGTGCGTAATCCAATTGAACCATATGGTGATCAGACCTGACCCAACATTCAAACTTCATCCCCCTGTCCAAATGTAGTGACTAGTATGGACGTCCCCCAACCTTGACTGCTTGGTGGGTTGCATACAGTCCTTTGTTAATCCGAAGCCATACACTGACCGGGAGAAGGTGTTCACCGGCTCCCATATTTCCAGATGAGCTACTGATGCAAGCGGTCACTTGAACTACGTGAAGGTGCTCTACCGGGAGAGGGCATTCACCGGCTCCCCCATTTGCCGGATGACAAGTGGCCACTTGAACTACATTAAGGTACGCGAAGGTGTTTTCCATATGGCTTGACTTTAGCTTAGTGTGCTACTAGAACCATAGGCCAATTTAATTGTACGTTGTCTTCGTTACTTGTACGTTTCCTAGAAATTTTACTAAGCACTGCCCATCAGTCATGCTCAGGGTCTCGGATCTGAGCCAGATTTAAAGAAAGCGGGTTGGGAGGCAAGTTACTACCATTGGTGAATATGCCTGCCATGGCCAGCGTTTCTACAATACGTCCACTCAACGCTCCAAACCTCGGTCGACGGGGTAAAGACAGGTGAGCCGAGTTGCATGAAACACGCCGGATTGGTGCTGAACTAGTGGACATCTGTCAAAGATTCTGGTGTCGTCGTGGTAGAGCTATCAGGCGTTTGGTGACGCTCAGCGATGATATAGACTATGTGATTGCCACACAAATAACCAACGAAAGTGGCCCCGAGTAAGTGTAATTCGTGTGCGGTTGGGAAGTATGTTAACACTCCCTGGAAATGTAGGGAGTTAAGGCTTGTCAAGTGCTGAGAACGTTTGATGACCTGGTTGCTGGAACTGAAGGAATGGCTCGAGAATACGGCCAACTTGAATCAATTAGAGTTTGTAATCCAGCAGGTAAGAATTGATCTCTTTACAGCGTTTGAAATTGACTCAGTGATGGCAAGCTCACTTATGGGGCAGACTCTGCGCGAGCAGATGACACGTCTACCTTCAAGACTAGGGTAGTCACCTGGCTAACCGAAATAGACTCTTCCAATCACACCCTCTCAGTGTATGACAAAGTCGAGCGCGGGTTCAGCAATGAGACGACCGGAAGGCTGCTATGTCCTGTCAACTATGACTGGGATAACGCTGAGTACCTTTATCTCTATACAATAGTATAAACTTCACCTGACCCATTCATCCAGGCATAAAATCAAGATACAGGAATGGCACCCTGACTTCCTTGTTACGGCAAACTCGTGGCCATTGTTTCTTTACAAGGATGGTCAATATGACCCTGAAAATCCTGCTGAGGGGCTTTTTATGGGGGACATGCTTGTACGGGTGAGTTTTGTGTCGGTATTGATGAGAATGTGAAGGCTTACTCTGG
Source organism: Leccinellum albellum (assembly GCA_038090015.1). Lineage (NCBI taxonomy): Eukaryota > Fungi > Basidiomycota > Agaricomycetes > Boletales > Boletaceae > Leccinellum > Leccinellum albellum. The sequence continues at coordinate 21,799 of JBBPLX010000369.1, read as the reverse complement.
GCTCTGCTAAAGGCATTCAAACTTATCTTTACATCCCCTAGTTCAGCTGATGGAGGAATGCTTGCCATGACGACCAACTCAACTAGGGTTAGTAGACATCGTCGCGGTGAAAGACGGACCCGCTCACATGTGGCTCGCGCACTCAAAATGAAGGCAGTCGACCCAAGGGCAATTGCTTATGCGGCGGTCCAGGTGAGTGGTCTCAGACTTTTCTGCAAGTACACGACTTGACAAGCTTATTAGCTTCGATTTGCACTCTCCGACTGTGGATCCTGGAGGCCTCTTGATCGGCTGTTCAACCATAGTGATTTCTATAATCATATTATCAGATGGTTTGAAGATACTCCCAATCCAGCTGAGCAAGAATTCGTCAAGCACCTTCTTCACTGGTGGAATCGGTATGCTTTTGCTTGTGTGGTATGCGGTATATTGACTGAACTTGGTGACAGAGAAATATTTGGATATGAAGCTATTCTAACCTATGCCCCCCAGGCTACTGAGAAACTGTCGGTGTCTGCCTCATTCAAGAGGGCCCGCACTAGCAGGGGCATGGGAGGAGAAACATGCACATAGTTGCAGGTACTACCCGGCATTAGAGGCCCCACTGCAGGAGAAGAGCAAGATCTGAAAGCAGCGGGGACCAGCCTGTAGATAATCAAATGATAATTTGTTAATTGCCATCATTGTGGTCTGAGTTCTTAATGAGTGACATCGTCTGCTAAGCTGTCAACTAAACCCATAATTCCCAACCAGCTCCAAGCATATCGGAAAGACAAAGGTGGGTAACTAAACAGATATAGTGAGAAGAGGTCCTTTAATATCGACAGGAAAGATAACCTCGACAAATATCAAGAATGCTTGCCAGCACAATTATTGGAAGGATTATATTAATTTGGTCTTAGGATCGCAACAAGATTCCAGTCGCAACATAACAATTACTGAATGCAAGACAAATAGCTACCATGCCTACTCATAAGTCCATTGCTGAATACAATTGGCAAATTGGAGTATTCTTATATACCTTCCAGTACATTGGCTTCCCGACTCACATGACCCATACAGGTCACCATTGAATAGATGGCAAGAATTCACAAGTAAGTATAATCACAAACTAGATTATACACATGGCCTATCCAACCTACAGATATAATAGTTTGTAGTTATTTCCCAATTGAACCATGCTGACAAAGATGCTCCGAATGAACCAAAATGATACTTCTGGTGAATCATCATCCACACGACACTCATGGCCATCTGGCATCTACATGACACTCATGGCGCATCTGGCCTACATGGTTAAGGGTTTATAAGGTCCGATACAAATTATACAAATAAGACAGTTGATAAGACCTTATAAGGTATTATAAGGACTCATCATAAAACTTTTATTCATGTGATGATGAAAAACTCACCCTGCACGAAAATTGTGGCAGGATATAATCCCTGCGTTTTTTTCAACCCGTAAAAATTGCGGCCCATGTGTGCATGCCACAAAGAAAAGGCAATTGTGGCTTTTATTTTTGTAGTTACTTAGTACATTAGTAGTGTCTATCAACAAAGATGTGCAACCTTGCCTGAGAAGGGGTTGTTGTTGTTGTCCCGTCACGCAGTATGCAGGAGTGTCACAAGTGACAGTGAGTGAGGGGAAATGAAAGCAAAGGGATGATATGTAGCGACCATCGTGCACTCTTGGCAGAACGAGAGTGCACAGCAGTTGCAATGCATCACCCTTGATGCAGCAATAGAGCTGGCAATGGGGGAAGGGAGAGGGCGGGTGTCGTGGACATGTGTGAGGTAGTGAAGGCAGCAACGGGATGAGATGGAAGGGTGGGCAGGACAGGCAGTGCGTACACGGGATCCTCAGTACAGCAAGGAGGTGATGACGGGCATCGCATCGTCGTCGTTCGCGCGTTGTTATCGCATCATGTGTCATCATGTGGATGCTGCGGGAGGTTGAGAAGGGCAAGGACGAGGAGACACAGAGTGGATGACATCGACGAGTTCATTGAGGAGGAGTTGCCAGTGGGTTGTGGCAGTGCGTCGTCATTGTCGCATTCACGCATCGTGTCATGCTGTGATGCCGTTAGTTGGCGTCACTCCGTCCGTCTGTGCTCACCACTGGCACCATCCGAGTCATCGTGTCGATCGGGTCGTCGTCCATGCACATGGTCAGTCGACCAGTCGTCAGTACCAGGTGCATAGGGTAAGTATTTTCGCGCGGGGTGAGTTTTTCGTACATGATGGGTTGAAAAAAAAACGCGGGGATTATTTGTGCAGATATCCCGCCATATTCCTGTGATATCTGATCCCGGCCACAGCATCGGAGGATAATACGTCTACTGGGTCAGAATTTTGATTTATCTGATCCACGTGCTTTACAGGATAGTTAAAATCACGTCAGTACTAGTCACTGGTTCTACGCCCATGACTAGGATATTGCCGTGGCCTCGTGGACGCCTCAAGATCTGATCCTCCAAAGCTCGGAGCCAAGCGACCTCGTAAATGAACCCGTTCAAGTTGAACCCCTTGTTCTCATATTGTCCGCAATTCGAATTATGGAATTGCTATCCTTGGAGTCCGGTCAGTGGGGTGTATAACAACATCATTACCGTGTTGCCAGCGCCAGCCTCGACCTGTCCGTTCCAATCTCTCAGACCGTCACTTGAAACTCCGCCAGTAGCCTTCCAACATGTCCCTTGATATTCACACCGGTATTCTAATCAATAATGGGACGCGCCATTCCATCTGTGGTAACGCTCTGCAGCCACTTTAAAAACCCGAGTCGAATCGATGTTCAGGATCGTTCTATCTTATTCTCGTCTGCCTGTCCCTCAGTGTACAAGGCTAATTGCTGCGAAGGGTCGAACACAAACCGCAACTTGATATGAATCTCACCACTGACAGGTATGTAAAAAAATATTTCCAGAACGATACCTGCTCAGTGTTCGGCGACAATACTCAGTATTGTGTATCCTTCGAGCTTAGTTCAAGCTACGTGAGTCAACACATTCAGTTATTGCTTCGTTGCATTGGTCACCTGGTTTCGTCAGCGATGGACCTTATGTATGTACTATCCATGTTGCTTGTTCAGTCATTCTAACAGTTGCGGCGATATGTAGCTCGTTGGATATACACTGTCCTTTGGTCTTATGGGATCTTTAGCCGTCCAGTCTTGTGTGTATCTTCGACATCGCAGTGTTTGATCATTCACTTACTACTAGCAATTCCTCAGATATTTATTTTACTAGTTTCGCAGATGATCGAAAACCTATGAAGGTGTTAGGTGATAGATGTCGTCACTTGTAGAGTTGTAGTGCTGTGGCTGAGCATCCTTTCAGTGACGGTTGTCCTTCTATTGGAAGCAGTGATGACTATGATCATCTTCTTGGATTTATGTGCATTGGAGAACGTAAATTTGACTGGTGAAGGATTTTACGGTTATTTTACGTTGGGGCTCATGGCTGGGCTGGGTGAGCATTTCATCGGCTCAGATATTTGCATGGCTAATCTAGAGAAGTGACTACACTGACTCATGGTTTTTATTGCTGGAGGATATGGTCCCTTCGAAAGTACCGCGTGGTTCCAATTTTTATCATGACGGTGATATATAGGTTTTGATTGGGAATATCTCAAACATTCTAATGAAGTGTTTGCTTAGTTCTCCTTGGCTCAATTTGCGAGCATCGGGTATTTTTCTTTGACTAGTGCCAACTTACTACCTCTACCCTGGACCGACTTCAATTACCTAACCAGCACCTTTGATTTTTTCTCCCCTCTACTTATAGTGAGTACACCTGATTATTTCTCGTCCATTCAGGATTCAGACACTGGTCAGACCTGGCTCGGGAGCACCATTACATGTGATCTTGCAATCACAATCTGCATGGTGCTGAGCGTACGCCTGCATCGAACCCTCCTTTTCTAGCTTACACTCACACAAGTGCTACACAGTTCCGTCCTTCCCAGTCTAATTTCAGAAGCAGCAAATTGATGCTAATCAAGTTAACGAGGTTTACCATCGAGACTGGTCTTGTCACGACTATAGCCGCGTTCCTAGAGCTAATAATTGGGACTTTGTACCCAAATAAATCCTATCATTACGCCATGTATGTCCGCCAGATAACTGACGGCGTCCGGCTGATTTCTAACTTCTAGATTTTATATGCTATCGAAACTGTGGGTAACCACGATTTCGACCAGTCTCATCAATACTAAGAGATGCACAGCTATGCAAACAGTTTGCTTGCGTCTTTGAACTTTAGACTCGTTCTTAGGAATCCAGCCAATCTGAACCTGACAGAGATCGTCTGCAACGACCTGAACACGACACCAAGGCAACGAGACACCCAATCTGCCGACATCGTACGAACATATCTCCGAGCGGAATCAGTTATGGACATCACTACTACCTTGAACGAGGTGGGTCATACATACACACTGGCTAGCTCTTTATTTACGTGGGTCGTACGCAGAATGAGATGTACGAGGTTCGTCATCTCAGATTCTAGTTCGCAGAGGCTTTGAAAACTGAATAAGAGGGTCGGGAAGGTACACGAGCTGCGTGATCTGTCCACAGGGTGTAAATCATGGAAGCCTTATGACAGGGAACTAGAGATGATAACGGACATTACAGTTTCCTTTCACCATTGAATGTTTCATCTTCTAAAGCTAGCCTGCAGTGGTAATGGCTGATAACTTGTGATCATGAAATACTTGGATCCGATCCTCAAGGAACACTTTCTGTAGTAGCGGATATCATTCTATCACATCCGTTGTAACTGGAATGTAATGTTTGCGATGAGGTTGTCGTTCCGACTGTCATAGACCTGAGCGCTGAGCCTTAACCGGCGACTACCCCTTGAGAGGTCACTGGCTCGTGCGGAAACAAGTGTCCTCGGTAACCATGACGGACGTGCTCAGCTCTGCAGAGAGCCTTCTCGCGACACACTCAAACCTCCTCGCCCGCGTGCGCGACGCACAGCGAAACAACCGTCGCCACATCCGCGTCCTGCTCCCCTCCCCGCCCCACGACCTCCTCAAACTCCCGCTCATCCCGTCGCCGTCCCCATCACCCTCACCCTCACCCCCGTCCTCGCCCGTCCTCGCCCCACAACGTCCAAAGCCCGCCCACAGACCGGATCTTCCACCCGCTAAACGCGCAAGGCTCGCACGCTATCCCAACTACGTCCCCGAGGAAGAGACCATCCGCAACGACTACTCACAGCGGTACGTCGACAGCGGGGAATGGCCACAGAACTGGGTCATAGGAGCAGAGCTCGAGCGGCGCTTCGAAGAGTAAGTCCCCCAGCCGTTCTCGTCCCTCCCCCGCGGAAAACGCTTCACGCTACAATAGATATCCCAAGCAACAGCGCCTGCTCAATCTGAAAAAAGAGTCGGTCGACACACACGCAGCACCCTCGTGCTATCTACCGCTGCAACACCTCCCTTCGCTCCACCCGTACAAGTTCGATGTGATCCTCCTCGACCCGCCCTTCTCATCCTCGTTCGGCTGGGACGAACTCCAAGAATTCCCGATTCCCTCCCTTGCCGCAGATCCGTCCTTCGTCTTCATGTGGGTCGGCAGCGGCGCGGGTGAAGGGCTCGAACGCGGTCGCGAAATCCTCGCTAAATGGGGGTACAGGAGATGCGAGGACGTCGTATGGGTCAAGACCAACGCACACACCAATCGTGGTCCCGGTGTGAGTCTTTTACTTCTATCTTTTCTCTCTGAAGATAATATCTTGTACACACAGACAGATCCACCTACGACGTCCTTGTTAACCCGCACGAAACAACACTGTCTGATGGGCATCAAAGGCACCGTACGACGATCAAACGACAGCTGGTTCGTACATTGCAACGTCGGTACGTCACCCTTCCTCCCTCTTCGTCACATTTTCTGATCCCACCTCCAACCCCAGACACGGACGTCATCATCTGGGAAGGCGACCCCTCCGACCCAACCCGCAAACCCCCGGAGACCTACACCTTCATCGAGAACTTCTGCCTCGGTACCCGCCGCCTCGAAATATTCGGCCGAGCTCGCTCCTCCCTCCGCCGCGGCTGGGTCACCGTCCTCGCAGAGGGAGAACACGAGCTCCTGCCAGAGCTACTGCGGGACCGCGCAATATCCATCCCGGACGGCGCACGCGCGTGGGAGAGGGACGACTGGGAGGAGATGGTCAAGAGGCTAGCTGCGATCGGTGGGGGACGCTGTATCGTACCAAATACGCAGGAGATCGAGACGCTCAGACCAAAATCGCCTGTGAGGGGCGGACCGGGTGGAGGGGGTGGTGGTGGTGGTGGAGGCGTCAGCGGAGGTGTAGGAGTTGGAGTTGGAGTGGGCGGTGTCACTGGGGGCGTAGGTCTGGGTCCCGGCCGGGCACCAGGCGGCCGCCCGAACGCAGCGGCCCCGGCCGTGAACCAGGTGGGTCAGAACCCGATGATGGTATCTCCGATGATGGGGATGGGCGTAGGCGGGATGGGGATGGGTGTCGGCGTCGGTGTCGGGATGCCAGTGGACATGGGCGCGGGCGCGTGGCCGCCGGGCATGGGCATGAACGTGAACATGAACATGGCCGGTATGGGGATGGGCAACATGAACATGCCACAGATGATGGGCATGAATATGGACGGGATGTCAGGCGCTCCGTTCCATCATGCACCTGTTCAGGGTGCAATGGGTCATCAACTCGGTCTCGGCACGATGTGGATGGGCGGCGAGAATCCGGAGGCAGTGGTGTGGGAGGGAGGCATGGGCGATGGGATGATGATGAACGGGATGGCGATGGGCAACATGGGAATGGGCGGAATGATGGGCGGCATGAACAGGATGGGCATGAACCAGTGGACTCAGCCAGGATACGACGGTTTTCAATGACTACACATGAGATGAAAATACATTTATCATTTTTGTTGTTTCCCAGCTAAAGGACAGAAAAACCTATGGGTATGCGTGCATGCCGTAAATATGGTGAGCGAGATGTACAATTAAGGTATGATGTATATACTGTACGAAAGAGAAGAGATCGACATGCAACGAGGCAGTTCGCGTGTGTGAAAGCCCCATGCGGTCAACGGAGAGGCGCAAGAATACATGATCAAACGCAAAAAAATCCAAGAAAGCATACCAAAATGTATACATCAAAAGCTAAAATGCTCTTCACTCGACGTCTATCCGGAAGCTCATCACTTGAGGTAAGTATGCTGCTCCAGCAAGATCGAGGATGTATACGTCGTTGAAAACTTCATGTCCATTGAACTGAATCTGCCAGTTAGCCGGGGCCAACGACGCACAAAGGAAAACCTACCCCTCCAAACAGGAATAGTCTGCTGTCCGCAACGACGGTCACGTGGTATCCTCTCAGATTCGGCGCCTTACCGTACACAGTGCGAGACTCGTACTGGAGGTTGACTGGGAAGGATCCGGTTAATACGCAGATCAATCAGGTGTTCAAGCAAAAAGAGACACACCGAGATTGTAAAAGAGGATGTCGGAGTTATACTGGGACCCATCATGGCCGCCAACAATGAACAGATACGATCCAACTTGCGTCGAGGTGTGCGATAACCGGCGGTACGACAAGTTTAGCGATATCCTCGTCCATATCAACGAATCTACGTTGTCAAATAGTCGTCAGTATCCATGGAACGGGAAACAAAAGAATGAAAAAAGAGGCAAAAGTGCACCGTACCTAGATTCAAGCACCAGACGTCCGAGAAACATTCCTTGCCATCGCTGCCGCCCACGACCACCATGACGCTTCCAACCAGATTGGCAGTGTGGTACCCTCTCGGTGCTGGAGGGGCGCTTTCAGTCTCGACCAAGGTCCACTTTAAGCCCCCAATGCCGGAACCACGGAGACATGTATCCAGACGGGAAACGTCGAGAGTCCACAAGTCATTGAGGGCCGTCAAGCCATTGCCCCCTCCAAACACGTAAACTTTGCCGTTGTAAAGCACCGCCGTGTGCGCACGCCTCGGCGCAGGATGCAGGGGATCACCTTCTTCGGGCGGTGGTTGCGTCTGGGCGGGAAAAGTAGGCGCAAACCATCGTCTGGTAGTCGTGTCGAGGATGAAAGTAGAGTCGTAATACACGGGTCCCTGTCCGCCACCAAAGATGACGATTTTGCGGTCGACGAGGGTCGCGGTGTGTGCTCGACAAGGAGGCGGGACTTCCCCCGACGTCTCGGGGTGGGACCATTGCATCGTATCTAACGAAGCGAAAAAAAGTCGAGGGGCGCGTCAGGACAGTATGGAAACACGACTGACCGGTATCGAAACAATAGACGTCCTTCCAGCAGCCCTTGTCGTCACAGCCACCAAAGAGCCAAGCGACGTTGTCGACGAGAGTGACGGTGTGCGCGCGCATGTTGCGCATTGGGAGCGCACCGTGGACGGGCGCGCGCGACCAGTACATGGCGGTCGCTGGCGCGATGGGGATGTCGTCGCTGTGGGGGAGGCGGGGGTTGGTGCGGATGCGCTGCTCGCGCGGGGTGCGGTTGGACTTTGTTTCCTTGGTGGAAGGGGACGAAGGGCGACGCTTGATGGACGGGGCGGGTTCGATGGGGGGAGCGTTGGCGACGTGTCGAAGGGACGATGGCTTGCGCGATGCGGTGATGCGAGGTGTGCCGGGTGCGGTGGGGGTTGGAGTGGGAGACGAAGAGCCCGCGTGGGTGGAAGGGTGAGGATGGTTGAAGGTGGAGGTGGATGCGGTGGCCTGGTGGGTCGGGTGGAGGTACGGCGAGCGGGACTGGGACTGGGTCACCGACGGATGGGGCGGGGGTGGTCGGGCGTCGTCATTTGCAGAGATTGAGCTCATTGTGTCGGCGTCGTTGTCGTTGTCGTTGGCGTCGTTCGTCGTCGTTGTTGTTGTCGTCGTCGTCGTCGGGTTTTGTTTTCGCAACGGCCATACGCGGCCTGCCATCGCTGTAACGCTCGTACAGATGAGCGCGGGAAAATTATTATGTGCCGTTGGAATTACGTAAACACTGTCGAGGAGGACTACTACCCTTTCGTACTATTACTACTAGTAGCCAACTCTCGGACTCAAAGACAGCATGCCACTGCCAAGACGGGGGCTGTTGGTGCCTAACCTCCCTGACATTGACAGGCCTCGTGGCGCACCAGCAATCGGGGACAACAAGGTCGACTGTCCAGGATTGGGGCCACTACGGTCCAGATCCTTGTGCAGTCCGCCAAGCAGAATCTTCAGCATATACTCCGTGTCGAACGCACCCTGCGCAGGATCGTACGGGGTACTATCAACGATGTCCTATCAACAAGGTAGCCGTGAGCGATCTGCAAGTGCTACTCTATAATAACATACCCGGATCTGGTAGCGGCTCATCAGGTGGTCGTCTAGCTTGTGCAGCAGTTCACTTGCACCGGGATCAGTCCCAATCTGTACGAACTGAATCCCAAACATGTCGTGCTTGACGCGCTGACGGTCCAGACGATGTGCTGCATCCACGATCACCCTCTCCAGATCATCCTGGTCGGCTGCACACATGCGACCATGAGCAAGCTATTCAGCCATATATGAAACCATCTCTTACTTGGGAGTCCATCCGTGACGACGACAACAGTGATTGGCTCGTGAGTGGAGCGCTCTTGCTCGATCAATGGCAAGTAGTGGTTGATGATCTGCCCAAGCTTCGCTCCCGCCGGTGTGTCTTCGCCTGCAGAGTGCGTCAGGATCCACATCGCCACGCATGTACACGAGAAAATGCATACCATCGGGCAAGATTCGATTGAACAAGGAGACCACCTCTGACCTCGACTACACGACCAGCATCTCAGTCAATGCCCTCGGGAAGGGAGGAAACACGATTTACCAGCATGTTCTGTGCATAATCGTCCCCATGCATAAAGTGAATATCGCATCCTTTAGACCCGTATTGGTTGGCAATGTCCACGATACCAGCAAGCGCTTCCCGAGCGAGTTCCCATAGGTTACCCTCTTGCATCTACTCAGAAGAGTCACCAAATTTCCCGAAAACAGAGACGCATATACTTACCGACATAGAGTCGTCAATGACAATGACCGTCTTGATCTCACTATGCCACCGATCAATACTAAAAGATAGGCCGGTCGACGAAAGACACGCACGCCAATCTTTTCAGACCAGCCTCTCTGTCGGATGTGATAACTTGATCAACCTCGTCAGGCAGGTATCGCGGAATGTCGCTCTCAACGAGGGTGACGTTCAGCACGTCCACCTCGGCATCACGGAGCCTCAATTTGTTTCCCTGTCTTTGCGTGCGCTGCTGTTGCTGAGCAAGGACGACTGTGCCCTGCGTAAGAAGCGTCTCCGCTCCTGCAGCAGGGAAACCCCAACGCAGTTGCGAAGCACACACGAGGATCTCGTAGTTGGCAATCTATCCGTTGGGTCAAAGTTGGGGGCGAACCACAAGGAAGGTGGGGTTCGCGTACGATATGTTCTTTGCCGGCATATCCGATAACGGCTCCGGAATACTTCGGGCCTGCTTTACCAACGTCTGTCGACCAGAGTAAATTGAGCTCGTCCGATTACGTTAGTACAGGTCACCCATCACGCACGAAGAGTACCCTCCAAAACAGCACGAGCGATGTACATCGGGCATCCTTCACGATCTTCTCCAAAAGGAACGGCGTGGTCCGGGATCTCGTTGCCTTTGGTAAGGACCTGGATGTAATGAGATTAGCATCGAACATACCCTGGGACACGAAGAGAGAAAGAGAGAACTCTACATACCCAAACCAGAGGAAGCGGCGATCCATATCTTTTGAACTGTTCAGTACTTCTGCGAGCAGCTTCAAGCCACTCTTCCTTTTGGATCAGGGTACGAGTCTCTACTACGGCAGGGGTAATAGGTCTGCTGCCGAACTCTGAGAACGTCCTCGTCCTTTGCTCGGTCACAACCGTCCGACCGCCGTAGTCGGCAGATGTAGACAAGGGAGAGCTCTTAGGTCCGACCGAAGAGGGTCGCTGGCGGAGAGAGGAATTGCGCGAGTTGAACATGGTGGACGGAAATAATGAACCAACGAAAAACGGGCGGGGATCGTAGGTGAGCTGAAGGTTGTATTCGTTTTAGCGCGGGCCATTTCCATCGCGCTGAAGTCTTTTATATGATTCTTACCTCGACACCCTAAGATTCCAAGGATTTCTATGAGGAAACCTGTCATATCCTTGGTCTGTTTACGCAGGGATCAAGGGTTACGGTGCCGCATGTCTACATCGAAGTTCATGATGGATGGATATCGATGGGCCAGAACTCACCGGAACTTCGTACCCTGCATGAAATCCTACGTGGAGGGTTGAGGGCCGATGGAATCAGAAAGTGTGAAAGGAAAAAGAGGGTCAGGGTTCGCGAACGCGTACTGGCATGCACTTGCCAGTGATCAGCACACGGCCCGGGGGCTATCTACAACCTTCCTTGATATTCCAGAAAGCACATTCAATCGGGGAATAGAAAGCAACCAATGAAGGAATCAGTCACCTTCCATGTAGTCACCATCAAGTATTTAATACATTGCACAGACATGGACGTTGTGATTCCATCCCGGCCATGGTCAACATGAATGCCATCCAGTGGGTGGGAATTTTGATTCATCCAATGATGACTAAGAATTTAATGTCCTCAATCTCGGCACACTGGGGTCTGCCTACGGGAGACTAAAGGAACGACTGTCTTCCTACTTTAGGGTCTGCCTACGGGAGACTAGGCACACTGGCAACGCCAGAACCAAACGAACTTGCAAATAAATCCACCGGACCTCCTGTCCCCATGTTGTCTTCAATTCGGATCGTGACCATCATCCTCGTAATCTGGTTAGTGTGGTCTATAAATTAAACTACGGTGACATTTATAGTTTGACTGCTGTGACTCTGCTATCAATCAGACTCGCTATGCTACCAGCGCCTCCGTAAACCCGACCATCCATATCCAGAATCCTTGCTACCGTCCGCCGGCATTTTAACTAATAGGACGCACGCCATTCCAGAGTGGCGAAGGCTGTGAAGAATCACATCTAACGCATCTTGGCAGCCACTTTGAAAATACGGATCGAAGCGATATCCTTGGCCGTTATAATTTACTCCCAACCACTACCCCTCCTTCAGTGTATAAGGTAATTACTGCGAAGGCTCGAACACAAACCACAACTCAGTATGAGTCAAACAACTGCCAGTGGCAGGTATGCAAAATTCTCCGACACGACATCTTGCTTAGTGCTCAGTCATTGGTAATGCTCAGTTATGGTATTCCTGCGAGCTTTCTTCAAGTATAGTGAGTCAATACGTTGAGTTATTGCTCCACTGCATTGAATAGCTGGTTTCATCAGCGATGGACCTTTCGTATGTACTATTCATATTGCTTATTTGGTCGTTCTAACTTACAGTACGTGATATATAGATTGTTGGGTACACTCTGTCCTTTGGGCTTATGGGATCCTTAGCTGTCCAGTCTTGTATGTACCCACGACATCGCAATGCTAGGACATTCACGTAGTAATTCCTCAGATATTTATTTTACTAGTTTCGCAGATGACCGAAGACCTATGAAGGTGCTAGGTGATAGATGTCGTCGCTTGCGGTGCTGTGACTGAGCGTCCTCTCAGTGACACTTATCCTTCTGCTGGAAACATTGATGACTGTGTTCACCTTCTTGGGTTTCTGGGAATCGCAGGGTGTACATGGGGATATTGATGCATACACACGACTTTCCGATTTTCCTACCTTGGGGCCTATGGCCGGGATCGGTGAGCATCTCATCGTCTTAGATATTTGGGTGGCTAATCAAGAGAAGTGACTACACTGACTCAAGGTTTTTATTGCTGGAGGATATGGACCCTCCAGAAGCGACGCGTAATTCCATTTTCTATCATGATGGTGATATACATATAGGTTTTGATTGGAAATATCTCAAACATGCTAATGCAGTGTGTACTTAGCTCTCCCTAGTTCAATTGGCGAGTATCTGGTATACTTCCTGGAATGTCAGTCACACTGTAATTTCCCTCTGTCCCGCTAAATTCTTTGACAGAATAACTGGATGCCTGTGTTCGGCGATGGTATGTTTTTAAGGCAATTTCACTTGATTCCTTCATCTGGAATTCCTGTTTCTATGGTTACTCCCCTTCAGTGGCACTAGCTTCACCAATGGTGAGTACACCTGTAGTACTATCTCTCGTCCAGTTAGAACTTAGACATTCATCAGATCTGGCTTGGGAGTACCGTTGTGTGTGATCTTGCCATCACAGTCTGTATGGTACTGAGCGTGCGCCTGTATCCAGTCCTCTCTTGAGCTTACACTCATACAAGTGTTCCACAGTTCCGTCCTTCCCAGTCTAATTTCAGAAACAGCAAATTGATGCTGATCAAGTTAACGAGGTTTACCATCGAAACTGGTCTTGTAACGACTGTAGCTGCCATCCTAGAGCTAATCATCGGAATCACATACCAGGATTCATATTTCCATGTCGCCATGTACGTCCTCCAATAACTGCTGTAGCCATCCTAACCGATCTCTAACTAGATTTTATATGCTATCGAAACTGTGGGTAACCACGATTTCGACCAGTCTCATCGATGCTAAGACATGCACAGCTATGCAAACTGTCTGTTAGCGTCTTTGAACTTCCGACTCGTTCTTAGGAATCCGGGAGATCTGAACCTGACAGAGATTGTCTGGAATGACCTAGCCTCCGACACGATATCAAGGCGATGGAACACTGAATCTGCCCACATTGTACGAACATATCCCCGAGCAGAATCAGTTATGGACATAACTACTGATCCGGACAAGGTGTGTCGTATGCAGAATCAGATGGGAAGGAGCGATTCTGTCGAAGATCAAGTGTATGAGGTCCGTCATCTCTGGTTCACAGGGGCCTCGAAAACTGACTCAAATGGTTGGAAAGATGCACGAACTGCGTGATCTGTCCACACAGGTGTAAACTTTGGCAGCCTGGTGACAGGATGTTAGAGATGTTCATTCGTATGGGATGATACCAAATGGGGGAATTTTTTGGTTTTCACTATTATTTAAACATTTCGTCTTGTAAAGCCAGCCTGCAGTGGTCGTATGTGATGACTTATGAAATACTGGGTAGGTATCAATATCTCAGAGTCGATCTTCAAGGAACGCTTTCTACAGCGAAAACCATATTTATGTTATTGTATTGCAATTCTACCATCCCTTCAAAGTAGCCTGAACATGTTGGGATCAAGGGTTGCGGTGCTGCATGCCTACATTGAAGTTCATGATGGAATGAGCATTGAGGATATTGATGGGACTGGCTGTTATGCACCCTACGTATCCTTCGATGTCCAAACCTACTATGTGGACGGTAGTGGGTAATTGAACCTTCTGGCAGCTAGGTGTACATAGTGAAATGGAAAAAATAATAGTGAGTGTATGACGCCATGCTACTGCTACAGCTCCGAAGTTAAAGGACTGCATGATTTGTTATGTAGTTACCATTAAGTAACTACGTTGTACAGACATGAATGTGGTGCAGTTTGCTAATGGAGAATTGGCCTATGTGGAACGAGAAAGAATCGCGGGATTGAGGTGGGTAACCTTGAACTGAGTGTCCTCCCACCGCCCAACCAGCTCCAAGGCTTCAAGATGTTCACGAGTAGCCATGCGACATCCTTTGAGGGTGAGTCTACATCAGGTCTCTTTACGTGTGGAAATGGCCTTGCAGAGTGTGTCTAAATCAGACCGTGAGTCCGAGGTTCTTGAGAAGGTGATCTTGCACAGCTCCAGTTCCTCCAACACGGGCACAAAAATCTCGTTTTGATCTTCATAAACGGGATAAACAGGACCGTCTTCGTCTCCCGAGAAGCTGTAAGAGGGGGGAGAAGAGAGCATAGAAGCTATGTTGGGCATATAGCATCCAGTGAGTTTGATGTGTCGTACGTTCGGAAACGATGCCAACATGTTCCTCCAAAAGTCCAGCAGGGGTGTGGGTCCAACGAAATGAACGCTTTGAATGCCTGTCAAGGGGATTGTGCGACACATGTGGCTTAAGATGATATTGGGTATGTCAAATACAACATCGAGCACAAAATAGACCAGGAGGCGGATGCCCTCATCCGATCCATGAGAGAACAGTGAGGAAGGGGGAAAACAACATCCATGTTCTGATGTGCTGAAGGCCAACGTCGCCTTGTCGTCAATAGCCATCGAGTGAAATTTTGGGACAGCGGATATTCCATCATGGGGTGGGTTAATTCTTTGTGCAAGCAGAGACGCAAGTCGAGTGAAATCATCATTAGTGTCAGTAGTATAGCTATTTTCGGATGCGCATCCTAGCTTGACTTTTGCTGTCAACGGGATGTCTACACAGGATAGCAATGCGTTGACTGTCGAGATTGGGGCCCAAATTGACATATCAGAGAGGCAAGAAAGGTTGATCGCTGGGGTAGCATTGAATTCTCCATCAGGCAGAAAATCCGAGTCAAGGGCACTAGGAAGGGAGTTGTGGACAGATAAATGTATGAGGTGTGGCATGCGACGTAGCATGGTAAGGAATTCCGCCATTGTGATGTTGTCGGGAAAAGCGTGTTCGGCAGAGTGCAGATGGAGCGTCGTCAAGGCATTTAGTTCGAGTGATTTCCATGTTATCCAACAGTATTTTAACACCAACTTGCGGAGGGCTGGTGTGTTTCCTTCGAAACGAAATAAGGGTTCCCCCTCTGGTAAGCCAACGTTTAAGATTTCCAAACGTTGCAGGCAAGGGAGGCAGGAAGAAAGGAATCTGGATAGTATCATCTGACAGTGGGATTCCTCACTGATGTTAGCCAAGTCAAGGCGAAGCAGTTGTATGCGTTGTGAATGGTTCACCAGTTGCTTGACGATGGACAGCACTTGAGGTAGTCCATCTGTGCCAACAAACTCGGAAGAAAGCATTGTGCAGATTTTCAATGGTGCCTCCTGCGATCTAGCCAATAGCTCCTGAGTCCAGCGCTGCGATGTTGTGGGAATATAGGACCAAAGGGTCTGGCAATTGAGAGCTATATCCCGCCAGTGACCGCAGACATATGAAACATCGACCCAGCTAGGCGTGACCAGATGGTGACCACTGTATGTTTCATGAACATAAGAGTTGTGAGCGTTGTGGACGAAGATGTTTGCCAGTATCTCTGCTGGAAGACGAGAAGCGGGGCGAAAGAGATTCTTTCGGAGGTCAAGGCGGGGGTCGTGCGACGCCGAAGTTATTCTATCGACATCCTCGTCAGTGCGGACCAGGGCCATGCTTTTCACAGTGCTTAGAGGAACGCGTGGATGGTCGTACAAACTCAGGCTAGTACTGCCAGGGATTGACAAGGTGAGACGCTATTATAATGGAAGTCGCATCAATGGTTGGATTGCGAGGGTTGAAGAAATTTTACTGGGTAACGTGTTTGACAGTCTAAAGTTGAATCCTACAATACCGGCGTGGTGATGGTCACGCGACTCATAATTTGGGTAGAATGGATTGGTGAGACGTCATTCAACCCCCGCTACCTTGTTCGAATGTCCATAGGTAGCTACCGTCCCCCACCGCCTAATCAGTGCTGCTTTTATCCTCTTCCTTTAATCTAGGAGACTCAGTCCTAGTGCGGCTGTCCGGGTTTGAACTTTGCTGCAGTCTCGTTACGAACCTGTTTGCATCGTCGCTCTTACTTGTTGCGGTGTGCATCGTGGGGGAACTCTCTGCACTCTTGGTCTTGTCTATCTTCTCCTTGCACGACCCTCTTCTTAGACGAACTCTCCGTCCTCTCAGCAACACAACAGCTTGTTTCCAGTGTATGACTATCGCTCCTAATGGCGCAAAGGTTCGGGGACTTTTTGCGACCTTCTCCAGGAGTATCATCCATGACGCAGGCGTGACCATTGCACCCGACGCCATGCTGCCCTATACCACCCTTCCATCTTCTCTGCCAATCATCCTTCATGTCCTCCCCCACTCGAGGCCAGTGACGAGTGCTATGGCAAGGCGGAAGAGCAACGACGTTACTGTGATGGGCGGGGAAGAAACAGTGCTGCTTGCTTACCGCTTCGTCCATCACAACCATGCTAACTTTGATAGCAGATAATTAGCTCACGGTGTCATGCGGAGGAGACTCCATACACTCATCCATTTTATCATCTCGTCTTGTGCGATCCCAACGACATATCAAAGCTTCACCGGTGATTTGAAAAGACATACTTTTGATACGCAACTTGGGAAGCGGTACAAATAGAGCCCATGTCAGACACAGGTAATGGAACGAGCGGATAGTCCAGTCATAATATCGAACGACTTGGGATGAACGGATAGTCATGGTGCTACAAGTCCAAAGTGTATAATGAACGTTGTGAAAAGAGAAAGTAATGACAGTGTATCATGATATGGAAAATAAAAAAGGTAGGAAGGAACGTTACAGTACTACGATTTGATGGATGCAGGTGTGTAAACTATGTACCATCGACTCGAACTCAAGCTCCAAGAAAATGACCCGGCGGTGTTTCCAAGTCATTCATGGAGAGGCGCCGGAATGAGCTTAGTGCGTGCTCAACCTGCCATTGACAGCCAGGGCGCCTGTAGCCACGGCACCGAGACGTGTAGCAGTGGTGGTTGTGCCGGTACTAGCGCTCAGCCTCCCCGACAGCAAGGACCTGTCGTATGAACGGGTAGAATCGACCGAGGGCCCACCATTGAGATCAGTGCGATCCCTGTGTAGTCCACCGAGAAGGATCCTCAGCACATACTCCGTGTCGAACGTACCATGCGCAGGGTCATATGGAGTGCTGTCGATCATGTCCTGTCGAAAGCACGTGAGCATCAAGCGTCAAACGTCCCACCCAGCGAACGGAGCAACGAACTCTGATTTTATAACGGGTCACGAGATGATCGTCCAGCCTCCGTAACAGCTCCGACGCAGCAGGATCTGTGCCGATTTGCACGAATTGGATTCTGAACATGTCGTGCTTGATGTTAAGACGGTCCATACGGTTCGCAGCATCCACAATCACTCTCTCCAGTTCATCACCGTCGGCTGTATACCACCGTCAGTGAGCTCTAACAGCCATACATATAGACGACTACTTACTTGGACGGCCATCAGTGATGACGACGACGGTGATCGGCTCATGAGTAGAGCGCTCATGCTCGAGGAGTGGCAGGTAGTGGTCGATGATCTGACCGAGCTTTGCACCCGTGGGCGTGTCTGGGCCTGCAGAATGCGTTACGATCGCGTTGGCGTGTATGTACACAAAAGGGATACTTGCCATGGGGCAAAATATGGTCGAACAAGGAAACTACCTCTGTCCTGGACTATGCGACCATCATCATCTCAGTCGACGTCCAAGTTTCGGAGCAAAGAAATGTGACGCACCACCATGTTTGGAGCATAATCGTCGTGGTGCATAAAGTGGATATCGCAACCATTCGATCCGTATTGGTTGGCAATGTCCACGATGCCAGCAAGCGCTTCCCCGGCTTGCTCCCACAGGTTAGCTTTCTGCATCTATTCGCAGCGTCACTAAACTGTCGTCAAACATCCCAAATATGCATGTACTCACGGACAACGAATCATCAATGAGGATGATCGTCTTGACCTCACTGAATCACGGACCAATAAGCGAAGATGGATACGTCTTGAACGAGATAAACGTACGCTAATTTTCTCAGGCCGGCCTCTCTGTCTATGGTGATGGCTTTGTCTACGGCAATGGTTCTGTCTGCGGTGATGGTTCTGTCCGCGGCGACAGTTCCATTGGCAGTAATAGTACTGTTGGCAGTGATGGTTCTGTCTACAGCGATGGTTCTATCTTCGGCGATAGTTCTGTCTGCAGTGGCAGTTCTGTCAGCGGGAATGGGTCTGTCTGTAGCGATAATTCCCTCTGCGGTGATAGTTCCTTCTGCGGTGACGGTTCTGTCGGCAGGGATGGTGCTGTCTGCGGTGATGGGTCTGTCTGCGACGATAGCTCTGTCTGCAGGAGTCCTGTTAGCGGGGATCGGTCTCTCCGCGGGAATAGTCCTGTCTGCAGCGAGGGTTCTGTCTGCGGGGATCGGCCTGGCTGCTGTGGGAATGGTCCTGTCTATGACGATGGTTTTGTCTGCGGGGATAGTCCTGTCTGCGGGGATCAGTTTATTTACGGGAATGGTCCCGTCGGCAGTGAAGGTCCTGTCTGCAGCGAAGGTTTTGTCTGCGGCGATTGTTCTGTAGGCGGGGATGGGTCTGTCGGCAGGGGTGGTCATGTCTGCAGCGAAGGTCCTGTCTGCAGTGAAGGTATTGTCTGCAACGATGGTTCTGTTGACGGGGATGGTCCTGTCGACAGGGATCGGTCTCTCCGCGGGAATAGTCCTGTCTGCAGCGAGGGTTCTGTCTACGGGGATCGGCCTGGCTGCTGTGGGAATGGTCCTGTTTATGACGATGGTTTTGTCTGCGGGGATAGTCCTGTCTGCGGGGATCAGTTTATTTACGGGAATGGTCCTATCTGCGACGATGGTCCCGTCGGCAGTGAAGGTCCTGTCTGCAGCGAAGGTTTTGTCGGCGGCGATTGTTCTGTCGGCGGGGATGGGTCTGTCGGCAGGGGTGGTCATGTCTGCAGCGAAGGTCCTGTCTGCGGTGAAGGTTTTGTCTGCAACGATGGTTCTGTTGACGGGGATGGTCCTGTCGACAGGGATCTGTCTGTCTGCGGGAATGGTCCTGTCTGTAGTGGGGGTTCCGTCTATGGCGACGGTCCTGTCTGGAGTGAAGGTTCTGTCCGCAGCGTAGGTTCTGTCTGGAGTGAAAGTCCTGTCTGTGGTGATAGCGATATCAACATCGTCACGGATGTACCGAGGTATGTCTCTCTCGACGAGGTCGATGTTGGAGATGTCAACCTCAAGGTCGCGGAGCCTCGACCTGCTCATCTGCTTTTTCAGTAGGCGCTGCTTCTGACCAAGAACAACCGTGCCGGAATGAGTAGGAAGGCTATCAGAGTCAAGAGCAGGGAAGCCCCAACGAAGCTGCGAAGCGCAGACGAGCACTTCATAGTCAGTGACCTGTCGTGTCCAAAGTCAGCTCGAGCACTTCAGAGGACACATGAGGTACACACAGTGTGTTCTATACCAGCATATCCGATCACGGCCCCGTCAAGCTGATGGCTCGCCTTGCCGATGTCTGCGGATCCAGAGTGGTTGAGCTCGTCGGACATGTGAACGCAGACACCGACTACTCACGCAGACTGCCCTCTAAGAGGGCGCGAGCAATATACATGGGGTAGCCATTGCGGTCTTCGCCGAAGGGAACGGCGCTGTCTGGAATATCGTTACCTTCCGTCACGACCTGGATGGTAGTCGTGAATTGGAGGTCATAACACAACCCAAAATCAAGCGTACCCAAACCAGAGGAAGCGACGAGCCGAATTTTCTGAATTGTTCAGTGCTTCTACGAGCATCTTCGACCCAGTCTTCCTTTTGGATCAAGGAGCGGGCCTCCACAAGGCCAGGGGTGATGAGCCCATTGGTCCGACCACCGTACTCAGCTGACGTGGAGAGGGGTGACCTGGTCGCAAGAGTAACCTGTTTAAGAGATTTGCGAGAGACGGGCATGATGGTGATGAAAATAGAGGTTGAAGTAGTACGATCTGGGTGAGTAGTCCAACTGACGAACTGACCAGCATTCTTTGGCCTGAGCGTAGGATCGTGAGCGCACGGAGAAAGGGAATGAATTTTGCCGGGGTCACGTGTGAGGTACAAATTCAAATGGACTACTACGAACGAAGGGAGAGAGTAACGAGGGGTGCGAGAGGGGAATGTGGGCGGCAGCGCGTAGAGCTGTCCGGCTCCGGACCGACCTGGGCTGAGGATGAGCTGCTTTCCCGTAAAGTAGTTGTCCCGGTGTGACGACGCATGCAGCGAAAGCCACAAGCCCAGACACTAGGAGGAGGATGGGACGGATACGTACTTGTTGTTATCTAACCAGGGGTAATGTCAGCCTTAGGAACGATTCTTGGAGCGCGGGCGTTGCTTGCATGTACGGCGCGAGGATCTGAGCGTGCCGCCTTAAGTAAACTAAGAAGGCGTCGCTCGCCCAACGCCCCTTGACCTTGACCACCTCGAAAGGGATATTACGCAAGAGGTACTCCAGGGTGGAGCCGATTCGGATGCCGTGTCCGTGCATCGGAGGGTGGCCGGCGGCTTTTAGGATCGAGGAGAGGGAGTCGAGGAATTTGGCTTTGGTCAAAGGTTTGTGACCTTTGCCGTGGCGGTACGCGAAGAGGGGACCGTCGCGCGGGGGAGAATTGACGTTGAAATGATTGGCGAGGGCTGTGTGGGGATCTGAAACGCCCGTTTGTCGAGCCCAAGAGATATCCTCCCCCTGAGGGGCGGATTTGGTCTTGGGGAGGTGGAAGCTGGTCATTTCGTTTCCTTGGCGATCGCGCTCTAAGCGAACGTCGCTGGGTTTGACGTGCAGGGCCGGGTCGAAGGCTTTAAGGTTAAGGATGGTGAGCTCGCCCGTGCGCGCAGTGGCATAAAACGCGGTGGTGAGACAGGCGAAGATGGCGGCATGGATTGGTCGAGATAGGTCGAGGCTGTCTCGGATGGTTGATATGGTTTGGATGGTGTAGGGTTCACGAGGGGGTCGTTTGGAGTGGGGTGGCGCCAGGGTGGCAGCGGCCTTAAGGAGGGCATCGACTTCGTTATCGTGCAGGGACCACCGTAGACCGCACCAGTAGTGGTAAAAATCATATATCAAACAATGGTACTAGCACCAATAGCACCTTATATGAATGTGCTAGTGTCACTTGCAAATCCTCCATCTGATATAATCATAATGATATATCAATGATTCAC
>JBBPLX010000368.1:0-26280 GCA_038090015.1 Leccinellum albellum | reverse complement strand
CACGGCACCTTGTTGGGACCATCACGAAAAACATCGCCCAGGTATGTATACACCTATGGAAGACACGTCTATCGCCCGGCGCCCTCGCCCACAAGCGAGACTCACAGTTCCGAAGGTGGATGTAACCATTGCAATAACCAATAGGGCCTCTGGAAAAACAAATTGGTGTCGTTTGGGCTATAGTTGGTGGAAGCTCTACTTACGAATCACGACTACAATGAACGGGGATTCGCGATTGTAAATCGTGAGCAGGAAAATACTGTGAGTGGACACGAACATACATACCTGTGATCACGAACAGGCGTCTAGCTCTGGTAGCCAATAAAGGTTCCAGCGCCATCCTGGAGGGAGGGAGCAAGCCTGGGGTTCCGAGGCTTGACCGATATGATAATGGGATGGAGGCGCTGGTTGAACTTGGAGGAACAAGTGGCTCGACTCGCGCTGTAGCAATCATAGTAGTAGTAATTGCTGTGCTCACATCCACTGGCGCTGTCCCTGTACCTTGGTTAAACCATACGTGGAGTCATATGTCCCATTTACCTAATTCCTAGACCCTTGAAGAGAGGTCCGGAGCAGTGGCGTGGTAAGTTGAGAAGCGACACAGGAGGTTGATGGAGACTCTTAGTGTTCAACTCCACTCGCGATGGCGGCTCTAAGTAAACAGCTCGGAAATTCAGTGTCTGTTTTGTAGGTATGTGCCGCGACCGCTGCACAACACCAATGCCCTCGGTGCCCTGACTCGATGAATGCGGCAGAACGGGGAAAGGGTGGAAGCCTGAAAGCCCTCCGTCGCATCGTCGATTGGTAGGTTGGTGGTGCACCAGGCCACAGGCTCAAGTGCGTCCCGGGCCATCCCAATCCTTGATAATAAGTATATATAGCTGGACTACCCCACCATGGAGAGGCCGTATTTCGACCAGCGTATAGCCGCAAGCTTGGCCATCTTCTCCCTTACCTTTCCAGAGGTGTCCCAATACAGGTAGTATCCGCTACGCTCCCGGACCATGTTCTTGCGACCATCAGAACTCAACCCATACTCCCGCCAGTGACTTCTTGGAGCTTCGTCTCTCTTTGAAGTGCCCGAATATAACATATGCGACTGTTCCGATCACAGGATCGCTTCGAAACTTTGAAAATCTTCCTTTCCTGACTGCATCAATGTTTCACCCTCCCATATTCCTCCCAAAAACACTTGTTTTCCATGACTCAGAACAAGATTGTGGCCACGCAGCTGCGTTCATCGAATCTCGCCTGCCACAATGTCTACAAAATTCCAGAATTGTAAGACATTATCACACCGTCGTATCCGCAGAGTACCTGCAACAAAAATTCGAGGAGTTCTCTCAGCTTAACAGCACTCGTTGGATACTTCGCCCAACGACAGGATCAATAGCTGTAACTTAGATTTTGTTTTCAAAGCCAATCAAAACTCATTCATCGTATAGGGTGGGCCTTGATATACTGGGCGTCGCTATTGTCATCCAATATCGTGCCGGGTGGGCAGCTCGCGACCCCATTTCGACAGGTCCATTCTTGACGATGGGTCGAGCCGTGGGTACTCGAACCTTCGCTCGAAGGCATCAATGTCACCGATCCTGACCAACCATCTGCTCAAGCCCTCGAAAAGAACTCATCGGAGCAAGATCGTACCAGTTGTAGCATCGATCCGATATGTTCAATCACAAACCTGTCTTCGTGAGTTTTTCATAACATACCTTGGTGATCAATCGCAATAAGGTGAACGTTCTCCTTGACTACTTGTGTGTTCACTTTCGCTTTTGCTTTCGCCGGATTTTGGTGTTGTGATCGTCATCACGACGCTGGGTTCTCGGTCGATTCTTCCACGCTGGCGGCATCCCTCAAGACGACCCCCAATCCGACTCAGCGACGACGAAATGCAAGATAGACAAGATGCGCGCATAGTCTGAACAAGAAGAATTCAATCTTCTCATCGATTGGCGCGAACAAGCTCACGAATGCGACCGTTTTTATCCGATTACACGGATCGTCAGCGACAGCGATCTTGGACTCATCAGTGGAACACATCCGCTAAGCCTCAGTCGTTTACAAGACCCCGTTATTCTCACAGAGACAGAAGATTGGGCTCAAGAATACCGTCACGAGGTCATCACCCAGTTTGAGGCCACCGTGGCTTCAGCCCGACAATGCATCTCCACCTGATTAGGGGGAAAATAAAGGGCGTCAAGGCTGTAATCTGTATTTTATTGGTACTCTGTAAATGTTACTATTGTTGTAAATGGTGGAATCTCGTCTTCCTCATTATCAAACCCCTTGCATGCCATCATATCCTCTACCTTTAGATTGAATATCGAGCGAGTATACTAGACATCAATTTCTGCACCCCTCTTGCTAGCGTGACGCATGACTTGGGCGACGAAGATCCTTTTTGTAACTAAGTTATTGTAACTGCCTATTTTTTTTTTTGATCACACAGCTTCACACATTCTATGAGAGTAGGCATTCATAACCAAATATCGAATAAAGAAGGGTCCAAGGGTGCCCGGAGGGCTATAGTACATATTTATCAAGCTCAAGTTACTTGCCAGCGAGCGGGTTGCCTTTTAGACAGATGCAGTCTACTACCCGAGGCGACGAACGATGTCCGTCGCGGACGGTCGATTATGAGGGAGACCTTCCCAGCAGTCATTGGCCATTCTCCAGAGCGGATCATTCTCTTTGATCGATCCTGGTCTTGCTGGGCGTTCGCCCCTCTTAACGCACCACGCCACCTCTCCGGGATGATGATCTTCGAATGGGATCCTACGGGACATGATCTACCGTAGCGACCGGGTGAGCATTGGCGCAATTCGAGAAAAAGAGAAACTCGCCTCGTACAAGACACAGCCAAAAGAAAACATGTCTGATTCAGCCGTGGCTTTGGCGTGATCGCCCCCATCTATAAGTTCCGGTGCCATCCAATTCACTGGGTTGTAGGCAAGACCGACACGCGTCGAGTCGAGATATTTGCCTGAATCCGAGGAATGGGATTGTCCAAAGTCGCAGAGACGTGCGCAGCGGTCATCATCGATCAACACGTTATCCTAGTGGGCTTCAGAGACAATGAAGTGTGCACTCAGAATGTGTCTTACCGCCTTGAGATCCCCGTGGATGATGGGGGGTTCATGCGAGTGAAGATAGTCCAGACCTTCTGCGAGGCCCTTGGCCCACGTCCTCGCCAAGGAAGAGGAATATTTTAGGTTGTGTCGCTTCACATACGTCCTGATGCTGCCATTTTTGAAAAACTGCGAAACTAGCCTGATGTCAAGACTGTCTTCCATGATAACTCCCACAAACGGAACAATATTCTTGTGATCCAAGGTCTTCCACACGATGGCCTCGCAGGCGAACATCTAGGAGTCCAAATCTTAGTATGAAGGTCGTCCAAAGAATTCCAGCCTGACCTGGCGGCATTGTTGCAGGGTGGCGAGATCTCCACACTTGATTTTTTTGATAGCGACCTCGCGACTACCAATTACTGCCTTGCTGATCATTCCGTGAGCGCCATTAGCACCAGGAACTTGACGCGGTTCATTAGATATGGCAGAAGGACTGATCTGTATGGCAAGTGGGATATATGCTGACTTCCTTGTCATACGATAGATTTGGGCACGCAGGCGATGCATGAACTGACTAGGTAGGGGTCCCTGAAGGAACTGAAGACGGATTAACTGTCAAGGGTGATACTTCCGGGGGTGCGTGATCACGCACATGCCAGATTAACTCGATAACTTGCTCGGGTTCACCTGCGTTAGATTCACGTCCCCAATTCGCAGCTCTGTCGCGTAGTTCATACAGTTCGGACTTTCTGCGACAGTATAAAAGATGACACAAAAGGTCACTTTCATCATCATTTGAGAGACAAGAAAATAGGATTTGGTGCTGAGTACATGGGTACTGACAAAGATGTATGTTAAACTCACTGTATAGATGAAAACTATCCAAGTTACCTTTCGCCCCAAATCAAGGAGTTCCTGTTTCATCGAGGAATGGTGAACAAGTTGCTGTACACTGCCCCACTCCTTCCAAACGTTGACCTTGTCCACTAATAAGCGGAGGTCCCTGCGTTCTGAGTAAGTCGACTGCCCAAACGAGAGGAAGGAGGACACACCGGCCACTACAACAAGATAGCAGGTGTACGTAAACATGCATGAAGAGATGCTGGTCGGGCGTCAGCTGGTGACACACACATAGCGCACGCTTAGAATCCTCACTCTATAGATACGGAGACTTTTGAGGAATTGTTCACACTTTCGTCTGTGATCCTGACTCGGAAACGAGGCGTGCAATACGGCATCCGAGAGCTTGATAGTGCTGTTCTCGTACATCTTGCTGATCATCTTATCAAAAGAATTTGCTGCAGAAAAGTCAGGTCGGAGCGAACATCTTTGGTTATGCGGAACCGTCGGTATGAGGGGGGTTCGTGGGGCAGGAGTTGGATAGTTCACTATTCGAGGGGTATTCTCGCGGGGGCGATACATGGTAGGAGTGACGCGTTGCAGAAGGTGGGCTTGGCTGGTTTAAATACAAATCCATTAAGAACAAGAAATAGGAAACAAAAGAGTCGTTGTGCCCCTGTTGGGTAGTACATATGTCACACCTCGACGACGCGTATGTCACGTCACACTGACTCCAGTTGCAATGGACGAAGACCCGGATATTGCGCGCATCTTCCCTGGCGAGGCCGACGTTGATCTATACGCCATCCTCGCACTCAAATCCGACGCATCCCAGGAAGAAATTCGCAAATCCTACAGAAAACTCGCACTCGTATGCCACCCAGACAAGCATGCCAACTCGTCCGAACACGACCGCGCCGACGCGTCGAAGCGCTTCCAGCAGATAGGTTTCGCCTATGCAGTACTCGGCGACGAAAAGCGGCGGAAAAAGTACGACATAACGGGTACTACGGGAGAGGGTCTTCTCGATCCTGACGACAATGGTGGGTGGGAGGCGTACTTTCAAGACCTCTTCGACCGTGTCACTCGCGGCAAACTCGACGAGATGAAGAAGGAATACCAAGGTAACTAGCTAGTCGATGGCTCTCTCTCTTTCGTTATCCACTTATCCTCGCGTCCAGGTTCTTCAGAAGAGGTCGAGGATCTCAAGGCAGCATACCACGATACCCAGGGCTGCCTCGGTGAAATCATGAAACATATTCCTCACTCGACCGCAGACGACGAGCCGCGATTCATTCAGATACTGTCCAAGCTGATAGTCGAAGGCGAGCTACCCGATCTGCCTCTTTGGCAATCCTCATCCAGGGACGAGAAAGCCAAACTCGTTAGGAAGAAACAGGCCACCAAAGAAGCCAAGGAAGCAGAGGAGCTGGCTAATGAACTTGGCGTCTGGGACGAGTTCTATGGGTCAGGCAAAGTCGGTGCGCGCAAGGGAAAGGGGAAACAAAAGGAACAGGACGGTGCTGGCGAGGGAGGGGACGTTTCAGCCCTGCAAGCCCTCATTCTGCAGAGACAGAAAGCCAGAAATGGCTTCCTGGACAATTTGGCCGCCAAGTACATGGACACGGCGGAAGAAGAAACTTCAAGGAAGAAAGGTGTAAAGGGAAAAAAGCGGAAAAAGGCTTCTGAACGTGAGGACTCGGAGGAGATAGAGTCTTCGCCAAAGAAACCTCGTTCTGCCCTCCCCGAGTCTGACGAAGACGTCAGATCCAAATTCATGTCAGGGAAGGCAAAAGCGTCGGGATCGGGAGGGGGAAAGAGAGGAACTCGGGCCAAGAAAGCAAAGTAACTCCCGACTCTTCCCTCGTGTCATTTGTCGACTGTACCACTTATTATTTTGGCCAACGTAGTCGTATGTACTATGTGAACTATCTTTACACATATCTCAGAGAATCAATTCCCAAACTCCTCCGTGCTTGAACGATGGCAACCAATTCCTTGATGCATTCCTCCAAAATGACCACGTTGTCCAACAAGTGGGACAAGGTAATGTGGGTAGGCGAATGTCCATCTTCGTGGCTATCCGACTCCTCGTCATCCTTGACGTCTGCCCCTCCCCACCGGCTCTCGGCTGAAAATACGTCTTCCTGGTCTTGTCCCCAGCCCGATGTTTGTGTAGACGTCCAGGAATCGGATGACTCAGAGGGAAGCGGCACGACGAACGACTCGACGACGATATCTCGGGTCCGCTGATAGTGAGGAGCAAAGGGTCTCGACGCAGCAACCTTGCTTTCGTCCCGGTCGGACACTGTCTGCGTTTCTGCGGACGTCTGCGTCTTTGGTTTATTCTTCCTCGGAGTGAGGAACGAAACCAGAGACGAAGACGCCTTTGGCTTTGGCTTTGGACGCTGCGTGCTGGTGTCCGTGGGGTTCGAAGATGACGTGGAAACACGCTGTGCGCCGGAGAGCCCGACATCCACAGCAGGCTCGAGAGCGAGCGTCAGCGCATCCGTGAGGTTCTCGGAAAATAACAAGCCCCGCCGACGTTCGAGCAGGTACTTGTCAAAGTCCTCCACAAGCTGACGGTATCGCTCGAGTTGGCCAACGAGACCCTGCAAGATCGTGTGCACGACCGGGCGTGAGTTCTCGTCCAGTCGTGTTGCGGGAAGGATATTGGTCTCCATAGTGAGCTTTTCATCCACCTCGAAATCAATAGAGCAGTCGTCTGGCAAGTCGTCCGATCGAAGATCATCCAACGTTACTTGGGACTCGGACCGTGGTGCGTCGCTCGCATTGCATGTAAGCCACCCCGCAACCGACCTGTTGGGACAAAGAGCCAGCTCTGCCAATACGCCCGTCAAGGAAATGTTCTCCTTGGGTGAATTGAAAAAGAATTTGCGCAATAAATCCAGAATGAGAGAAAGGATTGGGTCTTTAACGTTCAGTCGGTGCCGCTGCTTCGACCGCGTCTCTAGATTCTCGTCGGCAGTCATATGGAAGCAGGAATGACTTTGGATGGAAGATAGTGCGTCACACAAGTAATGGTCGTAGCCTGTACTGAAAGCATCATCGCTGTGCGATGGATCGATGCGCGACACCAGCGCGAGGTAAAGATCCATCTCGCGTTCGTGGGTAGAAAATGTCGTTTCTGGTTGCAGATATCTCGGGAGAGGTGGTAGAGAAGCGATTGGAGATCTGGGCTCGAGTTGCGCACCCGGATAAACGAACTCTTCCTCGTCACTATCTTCTCCCAACGTCTGGGAAGGCACAAAAGACATGACCATGGCAGATTCTGGATAGCTCGTTGCACTTGTGGAATGGATGACTAGAATGAGCCCATCTACGCAGACACGACACCGCTGGGTAAGCATCGTCTGGAAAAGCTGGAGGGCTGCCGTTACACTGGCCTGATTCTGCGAGCGAAGGTTGGAAATGATGAGGTCCTTCAAGGTGAAACGAGCCATTGTGGTAAAATATTCTGATTTCCGTCTCGATTCTGGGGCCTCCATCTCCAACAACAGCATCGCCGCGCTACTCTTGGGACGGTGAGTCTTCGTCGACTTGTCCAAACTGCTGCTGGAGCGAGACCGGGGTGGTACATCACCGCTGAGGTTGAGCATCCCGTGGAGTCGATGGCGTAGCTTGCCCATCTCCTCACTGTCCTCACTCAAGAGGAAGTCGACGAGGAGGTCCAAGAGCTGACCGTTTTCAAGGGTTCGAATCATGATATCGATGTAGGACATGACAGCAACGGCGCTACCGTCCAGATCCGAACATTCGAGGATAGAAGGGTATAGCACGTTTTCTAGGAATATTCTGCGCACAGCATCAAGAATAGACTGCACGATGGAAGTACCAACAAAGCCCTGCGCATCGGGTTTACTGTCTGCGGAACCGCGAGTGATATTTCTCCGAATAATGTCCTGCAAGAACTCGAGCAGCTTGAGGAAGTGATCTAGGCGTGCTTTGAAGTCGGGATTGGTGGACTCCTCCAGACCAATCGCACGATCCTTTTCTGCTTGAATCTCTGCGTCTTCCCTTTCCTTGTTGGTTGCTGGCCCAGTGCTGCCGAGGACCATGCCTGCTGGACTAGTATCCTGAATCACTGGAGAATGAACCTCGAGTTTGGAGGGCAGAAGGGAGTAGACGGCACCCAAACCGGCACCAAGAACATCGGAGAAGTCGCCATCCACGATATACTCTGCAAGAGCGAGCGCAGCATCTGTGACAGGATCTCCAGCTGCTTGATCAGGTGCTCTTTCCCCCCGCCTGTGTGCAGGACCAGTGGGGGACATGGCCACATCCATCAGGAAGAGGAGTCCAGCGCGGGCAAAATCGCCAATTTGGCCTTCCCTATGTACGAAACGGAGAAGATAATTGAATAGTAGGAACTCGTACTCCGGCTTTCGTGTGGCAGAAGTTATGGTCGCTTGTGACGGGGTTGGGGACGGGGCGCATGGTGTTTTGTCGTTGGGCTGGTCCGGAACGCCATCCTCGTCCTCTTCTTCTTCTTCGTCCTCCTCTTCCTCCACTGCAAACAGAGGGTCTGAACGGTACCAGTGTTTGTCGTGAAAGAAGATCATGAGTAGTTCGCGGTGGGTGCGGATGCGACTACACAATATGCAGAGTAGATTGACCACTGTGCCAAAGCATAAGCTACGAACTGTGTTCATGCACATACAGCTCACAGTCCAACTCGTACTCGGAAGGCTGACTCCGCACTGCATTTTTGGCGGCTCCCATGACTCTATTGCGACCGTCCAGCTGTTCTTGCAGATCGTCCCCGACGCAATTGCGGAGGAGCCTGAGAACTGCTCTGTGCACGGCCGAGTGTACGAGAAATTGCTCGTCCATGAGGACCACCATGTTCTGCACGGCGCGGAGTACTTCTGCCTGTATGCCCGAGGGACGATCGGGTTCGCTGATGCGGACGAGGATGCCCAATACATCTATGGTACGAGGAGACGTCAGGAACGCACTGCCGTGATGCGACTACAGCTGACCATTCTTTAAGAGGTACTCGAGACAGGCCCCGGTGCCGCTTCAAGAGAGTCAAGGAGATGTGTGTGGAGGGAGGGTGAGTGTACGGACCCTTCCTCTGTGCGAGACGATTCCCATACGAGTGAGTCTACGATGGACTGGAGATGAACAGGCACGTCTGTGGAGTCGATGCCTCTCAAGAGCTGGCGTTCGTCTGGGTGTTCGAGCGTGGTCTGGCTGTAGTATTAAGTCAATCTGTGAGATCGTACCGAGGATAAACGAACCTTGATCAGGTTCCAGGACCTGTTGAACTCGCCAGCGCGGTCATGGACTGGCTTTGGAGATGGCTGGCTACCTGATCGCAAGAACTTTGAAAAGTAGTCCATGATCAAGTCGCGCTTTCAAATGTCATCCGTCCTTTGCACCGCCAAGGCATCCTACAAAAAAATACTAGGCACACTCGAACTCACTGACACTCATCTTCAATGGACTCAGGACGGTAAAAAAGCGCCTTCAGTGCGCGTACCCCACCACGACGCATCCTGTCAGTCCCCTTCTGAAGCCACTCACCTCTACCCCAACTCACTTTTATACAGCGCTCTTCTGCAGCAAAGAAGGCGCAGCTCAGGTCAGACTAAAGCTCGGCCTCGTCAACGACGATGCAGGTCACAACTTTACCTTCATCGCGACGCCCCAGGAGGTTGCCTACACCGAGCGCGAGACGTTCAAGACGGAGCTGACCACCATCATCGGTCGCAATCGCAGCACTGCCGTTCTGGCCCCCGGTGCGGCTGGTGCGCCAGTACAGCCGTTAAAGGGACCTGTCACGGCCGTCGCTTCGGTCCTGACCTCGAAACCCGCGACGTTCGCAGCGGCGCTCCCTGCCTCGAGGGCTTCGACGTCCCGCGCTGCTTCAGTTGCGAGCGACGGGAGGTCTGCGCCTATTCTGTCGGGCCAAGACGCAGCAACGGACTTTAGACTAAGAAAGCGAGTTTTACTTGCGAACCCGGAGCTGTTGGCGTTGCACAAGGACCTCGTCATGGGCGCTCAGATCACCGAGGCTGAGTTCTGGGAAGGGAGAGAGGTGCGTGTGTCACATTCGCCGTTCTATGTATCGCGTTGGATTGATGCTGTCCGACCTTCCTCCTTACACGGCTGGCTATTGGTGTCGCGTAGCATCTCTTGCTTGCAGAGGCAGCAACGGAAAGTCAAAGGCGCGGCCGTTCAGGTCAACTTGTAGACCCCCGCCCACAAACAATAGAAGGTGGCGAAGTTAAAATAGTCATCACTCCCCAACTTGTACACGACATATTCGAGGAATTCCCCGTCGTGGCGAAAGCCTACAATGACAACGTGCCAAGCAATGTTTGTCTCTTTCTGGACAACGGCCCATGTGCAATGTTGACCTGCGTCCTAGCTCTCCGAAGCTGAGTTTTGGAAACGGTACTTTCAAAGCAAGTTGTTCAATGCGCATCGAGCTTCGATCCGCTCTTCTGCGACGCAGCACGTTGTCAAGGAAGATCCTATATTCGACAAATATCTCGAAAAGGACGACGATGGTTCGTACCATTGTTGCTGCATCCTGATACACTAACTTTCGGACCGAGATTAGAGTTGGAACCTAGACGACCTAGAGACGAAGTGTCTGATTTATACATCAGCCTTGGTGCTACGCTCGAGGACCACATGGAGGTGAGCAAGTTCGTTTTTGTCAGTTGTACTCGGGGTATCGAATGCGTAACGGATATAGACTGGAAATGAGAAAGACATCACGATGCAGGCCGGCCGTCAGCGCGGTGCACTCCCCCTCATTCGCAAATTCAATGAGCATTCAGAGAGGCTGCTCAACACTGCATTGTAAGTCATACTATTATCTGTTGCTTGCGTTCTTCCCTAGTTCTCCTATCACCAGAGGAGACGTACCACGTAGCAAACGACGGCGGGTGGATGGGACAGACGGAGAGGTAATACCGCTTCTCTGGACAGTAATCTTTGCGTGCTTGAATGTGCACAGAGTTCCTTTGCTGAAATCGAATACGACGATCTCCAAGACCACGAGATTTCTCATGGCATTCTACTCGAGATGCAAGATCGGCAACGGTATTTCGAGGGGCAACTGGGCAAGGCTGGGGCTGCGGGCGGAGGAACGGGGAATTCGAGAGGAGTTACAGACGTGCGGGATGCCTTCAGACAGCTTCTGAACGGGGTGAACGGATGGGAAGGCAGGTTCAGTCAGGTGCGTTTCCGCTCGTGCGTATGGGAAGACGACCTACCTACGATGGAATCTTGGTAGCTGAAGGTGGAGAAGAAGTCTGGCGACGCAGCACTATTGTCCATGACACAGAACGTTGCGGCACGATTGGACATCAAAACAAACAAATGTATGTTACGTTTGTCGTCTCAGCGACCTCGTCGCTCATTTTCAACGTTTATCATTTCCCCCCTTGGGTAGCCGACTTTCCGCCTCAATTGTTTCGCCAACTAACGACGTGCCAGACGGCTGCCAACGAGTTCCTCCGACAGTTTTGGACATCGATATATCCGCCCCCCTCTGATCTGCCTACGTCGACTTCCACTTTAGCATCCACCGCTGCACAGCGGTCCGCCAAGGCGGCCAGGATGGCAGGGTATCTCGTCAAGACGCACGAAAAGGTGGACGCGCTCATCCGGGCTGCGGTGTTGGAGGGCGTGGAAGGGAATAGGGTCTTCGTCGTGAGTTTGGGCGTTTCCTTTCTTCTTCTTCTGTCTTTCTCCTTTCTTCTCTCCTCCAACCCCCCGTTTAACATTCAACGTTCATGGTCTTCTTCGCTCGATCTGCACCGTCTGCTTTTGCGTCGTCCCATTTTGTTGATCTTCGAATCCAACAACAGGCTATGAAACCCCTGATGAACGCGGTGGAGCACGCATTGGCGTTTCATCGCGCGCGGAGTGGGATGGGCGGCGGTGCTCTGGAGAAACAACCTGGTGGTACCAAGCTTGTGTGAAGCTTTCGGCGAGCGAAGTTTTGTTTGGTAACTCTTGTTTGGCTTGCGCTTTGGCGGGTGTCGACTCCGAGTCAGCAGCACCTTCCTGGTCCTGGTCTCTGTTCGCATCTTGACGCAGACCTCGGGTAATGACCCATTCATAATATTCAACTAATACTGTAATCGACCAGACTATACTTTTCGTTTTACACGCTGGAGCTGGGGAGAGTTAAAAAAACTCTTGGGCATAGCGATTTCATTGAGCGTGGGATATAACATTATCTAATCTGCCTCTCACTACTATCGCGCGTTCATCGCAGTCCTGTGAAGCAGAGGGGGAAAAGGGAACCAAAAAGATGATCCGCCGTCCACCAACTATGATCCCGATGACGGATGCGGATATCCAAGACGTCCGCGCCCTTGTCGCGCACCAGAAGACCATGCACGAAGGGCGGAAGGTTGTCGCTCACAGGATGAAGATGTCCGATCAGACGGAGGAGGGGGTGCAGGGGTCCTCTTCCTCATCGTCGTCTTCTTCTACTGCCGCTGGTGGTGGTGCTCCACCGACCACGGAAACGACATCGAATCTAACCGTAGACGACGCCGCAACGATGTTGTTGAGGCAGATGGCGGAGAGGGCGGAGACGAGGGCAAGGGAGCAGGAGGAGCGGCATCGGCGGTTGGGTATCGGACCTGGTAGGAGCTTGGGTTCGTGAGGGGGGGGGGATTAAGCGTAGGGTTTATGGATCGAATGGCATGGGGGAACGTCGTCCTTGGTTATGAGTAGGTCGTCGTTCGTCTTCGTCATCTTGGCTTCGTTTTGTCGCGTCGGTTAACATGTTCTGCTCAGCACCGCCTTGCGTATACTGTGGCAACCTTCCTGTCAGGGGTTGATAGAAACGGTAATCATATGTACTCGTCGTGATAACTCCAGTAAAGTTCAAAGTTCGTTGATTGTATGGACCCAGGGGATCTTCTTCCTCTTATTCTGATATCCATACTTGATCTGACGCCTGCCTTGCGGAGTGCGATGATGAGGATGAGGCACCCATGGACGCCAAGTGCATTGAGCGGCAAGCGGCATGCACGAGTGAAGAAAGGAAAGGGGGAAGGAAGGGGAAACGTGGAAGAAGGCGGAGGCCGAGGAGGTGAGTGGTCCACAACCACTGTAAAGTTTGGGCTGATGGCCACAGGCAGCAGAGGTTCAAGCACGCCAGAGCACTAGGGAAGGCAAGAGGGAGGCTCCGCCGGAGTTGCCCACCGTGACAACCGTGGTTTCGAGTGCGTGCTCGAGACTGCTAGGTCGACATCGTGTCTCGAGTGCCAGGAGACGAAGGCAAAGTACAAACAGCTGGGGATGGAGGAGCCAGAGAGGCGCAGGGATGACGAGGTCGAAGGAGGGGATGCAGTGCACGTGCGCAGATGGAGGAGGAAAGGGTAGATGACAAGTCCAAATACGGTTTTGCTATTGCACCAACCTGTGACATGCCAGCTCAAGATCAGGTAGCAGGTCTCTTCGATCGTGCCTCAGCCCTGCACGCGCAGGCGGTCCTCTCCTTTCAGTCCTCGTCTACCATAACCTCCACCAAGTCCGAGTATGCGTTCCTCCAGAAAATTCTCCAGTCAGGGACGCTTTCAGATCGCCTCAGTGCTCTGACGCTGCTCGTCCAAAGCAGTCCATTGCACAATACCAACGCCCTTGGTACCTTGAAAAATTTGGCAGAGCGGGGAAAGGGTAAAGGGGGTCGCGGAGAAGGCCTGAAAGCCCTGCGTTGCATCGTCGATTGGTGGGTTGGCGGTGGTGCGCCAGACCGCAAGCTTAAGTGCGTCCGTCTCGATCCTTGATAATATCGTTCTTACTTGAACACACCAGGTATTTCCGCGACCAGTCCTTGACAAATCCTGGCATCGACAACGAACAATTGCTTGCTTGGTATTTCGAAGATTGGTTGAAGAAGTACTTCTACTCAATCCTTCAAATTCTCGAGACGCTCGCCGCAGATCCCCTGCCATACGTGAGGACCCAAGCACTATCATTGATTTGTAACCTCCTGCAGAATAAACCTGAGCAAGAACATAATCTGCTCAAACTGCTTGTAAACAAGCTTGTAAGAGCATACTGGTTCTCGTATCCGCATTGAACTTAGTCCCGTGCAGGGGGATGGGGAAAAACAAGTTTGTTCGCGTGCATCACACCACATCCTTCAGGTCTTACAAGCACATCCGTCAATGAAAACAGTCATCATACGTGAGATGACTTCGCTGATCTTTGCTCCCAAAGCTGGGGGAAAGAACGCGGCGAACGAGCATGCCCGCTACTATGCTGTGATTACACTCAACCAAATCATTCTTCAGCAAAACGATACAAACGTTTCTCTACAACTCATCGACGTTTATTTCCGCATGTTCGAAGACCTCCTCGGTGAAGGCAAAGTCGCGGAGGATGAAGAAGATACACACGGAAAGCTCATATCTGCCATCCTTACGGGCGTGAATCGCGCTCTGCCATTCGCAAAACTTGATGCTGCTGAAGCTAGGTAACATGGGTAGTTTCCTCCCATTCCACAAAACTCATTGCAAAATCCAGCTTCAACCAGCATATCGATACCCTCTTTCGCATCACTCATACATCGACTTTCAATATATCATTGCAGTCACTCATCCTTATCTACAGTCTCGCATCATCGTTCGCTAATCAAGCTGGTTCTTCGTCGTCTTCATCGCGTTCCCAGTCGATGGTCGATCGATACTATTGTAGCTTATACTCCTCGCTCCATGATAGCCGACTGGCGTCGTCTTCGAAACAGACGATGTACTTGAATCTATTGTTCAAGTCCTTGAAAACAGATAACAACATAGAAAGGGTCAAGAGTTTCGTTCGTAGGTTTATACAGGTGTTGGTCGGTGGTGGGGCTGGAGGTACAGAGTTTGTTATCGGAGGGCTCTACCTACTCGGAGAAGTACGTTCAATTCGGACTCAGACTTGGTGTGTTGTGATATTCACTTCTCCGAGATCTTGAGCAGCATTCCGGGCTTGGGTACATTCTTGCAAGGCGTACCAGATGCATCTGAAGATTATGATCCCCGAAAACGGGATCCCCGGTTTGCCTGTGCAGCCTCTTCACCCCTATACGAGCTTGTGCGTCGTTTTTTCCCCTAGGTTATCCTAATTGTTAATGCGTTCGTGTTCAGCTCCCGCTTCTTCATCATTATCACCCTACTGTTTCGCTTCATGCGCGTCAGCTCCTCGCCTCCCAACCCATAACCTCTAGCCCAGACCTCACACTCCACACGCTCTCCCATTTCCTCGACCGTTTTGTATTTAAGAACCCGAAAAAATCAAAATCAAAGGGCGCGAGCGCCATGCAACCTGCTGTGAGCATGGCCGACGGCACTGCTGTGAAGCGCTTCAAAGGCGAGGTCAGCGGCGGTGTGCTTCCAAACGAAGAGAAATTCTGGAAGACAAGGGTAGAGGATGTGCCTGTTGACGAGGTACGACCCCGTTGGTTGTATATGTGACGATGCCTCACTCAACCCCGAGATCTTCTTTCACAAATACTTTGCGAGAAAAAATCACAAGCGACTTGCTCAAGCTGGTCAGGACGAGGGTGGCGAAGGGGCGGATTCGGAAGAATCTCAGGATTCTGGAGTTGATGAAGCCTCTAGCCAGGCAGAAGAGGATGCTGTATGGAAGGTATGAACGTCGTGAACTCTCGTCGCGTTTTCCTGGCTTCATCCTAAGTGTCAGGCTATGCAAACTACGATGCCGCGCGAAGATGGAGATGAAGCCTTGTCATATGAAGGAGACGAAGACATCGATGATGATCAACTACCATCTGACCTCAACGAAGCCGATGACTCTGGTATAGGAGAGGAAGAAGCCAGCGCTAACTCAGACGGAAACATGTCCGGCGATGAAATATCGCTCGCCGAAGGGTCTGATGATGAGGATCTCATTGCCGTGGATGACATGCCAGACGGCCTGGTTGAATATGACGGCTCAGACGCAGATACCGAGCAGGACGATGAAGAATGGGGAGGAATCCGTAGTGGCGATAAACGGAAGCGGAAGGAGAACAGTCAATCCAGGGGCAAGAAACGGAAGACATTACCTACATTCGCAACCTACGAAGAATACGCGAAGATGATTGAGGAAGGGCCGGAAGATGATGTATGATCTCCATCCGGGTTCAAACGTTCATACACAGACCGTCGGGTACTCATTACCGAACAGTGTCACACTGGTCATCCCCGGGCGGCGATTCCGGTGCTAAGAGAAAACCTTTATGTAAGAGGCAAGATCGCTGGATTCAAAACACGTCGAATTACTAGCTACAAGTTTCTAAAATTCGGGAGACCTAAGAACAATGGAACCTTCTCCGAAACTGTACACCTTGCACCAGCCCGATGTAAAGGACTTCAAGCATAGCTGAGGATGGTGGTCCGGTCGTGCTATGGTCCAAGTCTGGGGGATGTTGACGATACAAAATCACCCCCAAGTCAATTGAGTCTGTTTCAACTCGACTTTAGATTTCGACGCGCGTCGGGGCGAGGAGGGAAGCAGCTCCTTGGAGAGCGTCGGTGGTTTGAGCGTTGTTATTGGCCTCAGTGGCTTGAGGTTTGTCTTAGATGGGAGAGAATGGGATGCTCGCAGCCCGTCCCTTGAGGACTGTCGTCGCGACTCATCCGAGGAGGAATTCTCTGCGAACACTGATCTTTCGCTTTTCACAAATGGGTTGCGTGGTTTGACGGGGACATGCGTACGGGCCTTTGCGAGTGCGAATTCGCTCTCAATCTTGGATCGTTTGCTTGTAAACTGGTTTACCATATCGGTAACGGTGTCTGAGTCGCGTTTGCGCATGCGAGCACGATCAACCTTGAGGTTTTTACTAAGCGTTTGACTCCCCTTTCGTGATTTTCCGATATTAGATTCAAGGGTGTCCGGAGCCTTCCACGAGGGCGGTGGTCGAGCGATGGCTAATGGATCCAGCTCGTTGCCTTCGAATGACCGTACTGCCTGAGCAGATAAGGGGAGAATGTTTCTCTTGGGATGTTTGTCTCGCGTCTCGTAGAACGACAAGACATCGGAAATGTGTGTTGGTCGGTCGGTCGAAGACGCGGACGGGGGATTGGCTGGCGTCAGAAGAGGTGGGTCCATGGTCCCCGTGGACGCAGGGCGGTGGCAGTATAGTTCGTTGATGTGTAGACGAAAGGCAGAGTGGGGCGGACAGGAGTAGAGCGATATGGGATTGGTTGCATCAAGAGCGAGTTTTTCGAGGGTACAGATGGCGACGGAGAGGGGAGCGGGGTGAAAAAGAGAGTTGTTGTCGGAGGGGCAGAATCCGTAGGAAGAGAGCCACGCGTGAACTGCAGCGGGGGTGCAGCGTGTAAAGCGCAAGTCTGTAGATGTTGTGTATGGGCGCGTCGGGACGCGAGAGGAGCGGGAAGGGACGAACCGACGGCAGAGAGGAGGGTGAACTTGAGGAGGGCGGGGAGTGCGTCGTTGTCGATGTTGGGGCAGCCGTGGAGACTGAGTAGCCTGAGGCTAGACGCGGCGGCTGTGGAGGGGCGGTCTTGGTTGAGCGTAGGGAGAGGGCGGGCGAGGACAGTGAGGGCATATGAGGAGATGAGGCAGCCACGGAGATCGAGGGCAGTGAGGCTGTGAAGGGCGCGGAGACGGGGGAAGAAGTCGTCGCAGATGAAGGGACAGTGGGGGAGTGAGACTAGGGTGAGGAGGGAGAAGTCAGGGGAGTCTGGGATCGTCTGTATGCGGGGTAGGGCGGGATGTGAGAGGGGTACGTCGATGTCATGGAAATGGGGCGGGAGGGGGTGCACAAGCTGAGCGATGGTTGCCCAGAGAGCGGGGTCGTCGAGGGCGTCGTCGAGGGCGTCGAGGAGGGCAGTAGAGGCGGGAATGCGAGGGACGGGGCGGGGAAGGGCGTCGAGAACGCGTGCGATGACGCGAATAGAGAGAGCGGCGAGCATGACAACGGGATTCGCACGGCTGTTGTCCTCTCCCCTTCTATTATTCAACTACTTTCACCGCTGGCGTTGATTTTCTCTTTCCTTCTTTTACCACAGACGCTCGTTCACGGCCATGGCCAACTATCCACAGCCTATCAGGCAAGACTACGACACAGACACAGAACTCAACTCGCCGTATACGAGTACAACTAGACTCGCAAAGAACTATTCATCCTACTCAGGTACTTCGCTCTCTCTCTCTTTTACTCTCCCTCACCTCCACGCATAGACCCTCCTTCCGACGCCGGTCATGGCTCATATCCCCCCTCCATCGCCTCTCAGTCCAGCCAGCCCTATGGCTCCCCCTTTGGTGACCCCGGTCAAGGCGCGTATCCCTACCCCGCTTGGGCACCCGACAAGCAAATTCCCATCTCCATGGAAGAGATAGAGGACATCTTCCTCGACCTAACTCAAAAGTTTGGTTTCCAACGCGACTCGATGCGCAACATGGTCCGTTTCCCCTTCCTTCTTTCCCTCCTCGCCTCTCACCTCCATCCAGTTCGACTTTCTTATGCAGCAGCTCGACTCGAGAGCGTCCCGTATGAGTCCAAACCAGGCCCTCCTCACCCTCCATGCCGACTATATCGGCGGTCAACATGCAAACTATCGCAAGTGGTACTTCGCAGCCCAGCTCAACCTTGACGATGCAGTTGGTCAGTCACAGAATCCAGGCCTCCAACGTCTCAGAAGCGTCAAGGGCGGCGCAGTCAAAACAGCAGGTTCGAAACACCTCGACAGCGCCCTCAACCGTTGGCGCAATGCAATGAACAACATGAGTCAGTACGACCGTCTTCGCCAAATCGCCCTGTACCTCCTGTGTTGGGGTGAGGCTGGAAATGTCCGCTTCGTACCAGAATGCCTTTGCTTCATTTTCAAGTGTGCAGACGACTACTACCGCAGCCCAGAGTGTCAGAACACCGTCGAACCTGTCCAGGAGGGCCTCTACCTCGAAACTATCATAAAGCCTCTCTACAAGTTCATACGTGACCAGGGATACGAGGTCGTCGATGGCAAGTTCGTCAGAAGGGAACGCGATCACCATCAGATCATCGGCTATGACGACATCAATCAGCTATTTTGGTATCCAGAGGGTCTTGCCCGCATCGTGCTCGATAACAATGTGCGTCCTCACATCCATCTCTCTCTTTCTACGCAGCCTCATTTGCATATAGTCTCGCTTGGTCGACATATCCCCCACCAAACGCTACCTGAACCTCCGACGCGTCGACTGGAACAGAGTCTTCTTCAAAACCTACTGTGAGAAACGTTCCACCGCCCATCTCCTCGTCAATTTCAACCGCGTCTGGATCCTCCACATCTCGCTCTACTGGTTCTACACCGCCTTCAACTCCCCAAAGGTCTACGCTCCTCCCCACAAGCAGTTCCCCTCTCCTGCTATGACTTGGTCCGCCACCGCGCTTGGTGGTGCCGTCGCTACCCTCATTATGATCTTCGCTACCCTCGCCGAGTTCATGTACATCCCTACCACATGGAACAACGCGTCTCACCTTACAACCCGCTTCATCTTCCTTCTCGTCATCCTCGCATTGACTGGCGGCCCGACTATCTACATCGTCCTTGCCGAGAGCAATACTAGCTCTACCAACTCCCAGATACCACTCATAGTTGGCATTGTGCAGTTCTTCATCTCGGTGGTCGCTGCTATTACCTTTGGCTTGTTCCCCTCTGGTCGAATGTTTGGCGATCGTGTTGCCGGCAAGTCGCGCAAGTACATGGCCTCGCAAACCTTCACTGCGTCTTATCCTGAGCTTCCTCGTTCGGCTCGCACAGCCAGCATCTTACTCTGGCTTCTCATATTCGGCTGCAAGTTCTCCGAGTCGTATTTCTTCCTTACGAGTTCCTTCAGCTCCCCTATCGCTGTCATGGCCAAAACGACGGTCCAGGGCTGCAACGACAGGTATTTTGGGACCCTTCTATGCTCCAATCAGGTTGCTTTCACGCTCGCGATCATGTATATCATGGACCTTATTTTGTTCTTCCTCGACACCTATCTGTGGTACATTATCTGGCTCGTCGTCTTCTCCGTTGGCCGCTCTTTTGCACTAGGGCTTTCCATTTGGACGCCGTGGAAGGACGTCTACACCCGCATGCCTAAACGAATCTATGCCAAGTTGCTCGCCACTGCAGAGATGGAGGTCAAGTATAAACCCAAGGTGCTTGTCTCGCAAATTTGGAATGCCATCATTATCTCCATGTACCGTGAGCATCTCTTGTCGATCGACCATGTCCAGCGGCTTCTCTACCACCAAGTTGACGGTCAAGACGGTCGTCGGACGTTACGTGCTCCGCCATTCTTTACCAACCAGGGCAGTTCGAACTACAAGGGCACCTATTTCCCATCTAACGGAGAAGCGGAACGACGCATCTCATTCCTCGCATCGTCCCTTACGACTGCACTTCCGGAGCCACTGCCCGTCGATGCCATGCCTACGTTTACTGTTCTCGTCCCACACTACTCTGAGAAGATCTTGTTGAGTCTCCGGGAAATCATCCGTGAAGAGGACCAGAGCACTCGCGTCACGCTGCTCGAGTACTTGAAGCAGTTGCATCCCGTCGAATGGGACAACTTTGTCAAGGACACAAAGATCCTTGTCGAGGAGTCAGATCATCAGGACGGTGCGACCATCATGAACGAGAAAACCAGGGCGGATGATCTACCTTTCTACTGCATCGGTTTTAAGACGTCTTCCCCGGAGTACACACTCCGCACCCGCATCTGGGCCTCGCTCCGCGCTCAAACGCTCTATCGCACTGTTTCCGGCATGATGAATTACTCCAAGGCCATCAAGCTTCTTTATCGCGTGGAAAATCCTGACATTGTATCCATGTTTGGAGGCAACACAGAGAAACTCGAACGAGAGTTGGAACGCATGTCGCGTCGCAAGTTCAAGTTCACCATCTCGATGCAGCGATACTCCAAATTCAACAAGGAAGAGCATGAGAACGCTGAATTCCTGTTGCGCGCATACCCAGACCTGCAGATCGCCTACCTCGATGAAGAGGCTGGATCCAAGGGCAGTGATCCCCGCTTGTTCTCGGTCCTGATCGATGGTCACTCCGAGTTTGATGAGAAAACTGGCAAACGCAAACCAAAGTTCCGCGTCGAGCTACCAGGCAACCCCATCCTTGGCGACGGAAAGTCCGACAACCAGAAC
The DNA here is from genome assembly GCA_038090015.1 of Leccinellum albellum. Lineage (NCBI taxonomy): Eukaryota > Fungi > Basidiomycota > Agaricomycetes > Boletales > Boletaceae > Leccinellum > Leccinellum albellum. Next base: position 5,220 of record JBBPLX010000368.1, on the reverse strand, counting down.
CACGCCATTATCTTCTATCGTGGAGAGTATCTCCAGCTTATCGACGCCAACCAGGACAATTATCTGGAGGAATGCTTAAAGATTCGCAATATCCTTGGAGAATTCGAGGAATACTCGGTTTCGGGCCAAAGTCCGTATGCGCAGTGGGGGCACAAGGAGTTTAAGAAGGCCCCTGTTGCTATCGTCGGTACGCGGGAGTATATCTTTTCGGAGAACATCGGTGTTTTGGGAGATGTTGCGGCAGGGAAGGAACAGACCTTTGGTACCATGACGGCTCGCGCTCTAGCGTGGATCGGGGGCAAACTTCATTATGGCCACCCTGATTTCTTGAATGCAATCTTCATGACGACGCGGGGTGGTGTCTCGAAGGCGCAAAAGGGACTTCACCTCAACGAAGATATCTTTGCCGGTATGAATGCCTTTGGACGAGGTGGACGAATCAAGCATTCGGAGTATTACCAATGTGGCAAGGGTCGTGACCTCGGGTTCGGGACCATCCTCAACTTCCAGACGAAGATCGGCACAGGTATGGGTGAGCAGATGCTCAGCCGGGAGTACTATTACCTAGGCACCCAACTCCCCATCGATCGGTTCCTCACTTTTTACTACGGTCATCCTGGCTTCCACATCAACAACATCTTAGTCATTTATTCCATCCAAGTGTTCATGGTCACGTGTGAGTTCTTCCCTTGGAACAGTTCTGGGTCACTCTCATCCACGCATCGCAGTGCTGTTCATTGGGACCCTGAACAAGCAGTTGTCCATCTGTCAGGTAGACTCGCAAGGCGAGACACTGGGTGGCCAGCAAGGCTCGGGATGCTACGGCCTTGATCCTGTCTTCGACTGGATCAAGCGGTGCATCCTCTCCATCTTCTTGGTGTTCTTCATCGCTTTCTTGCCCTTGTTCCTCCAAGGTATGTACGACCGATATCTGCTCTTGTGGTCATACCCACCTTCTTCCACAGAGCTTGTCGAACGCGGAACCGGAAAGGCATTGCTTCGTCTTGGAAAGCACTTTTTATCGCTTTCCCCGGTATTCGAAGTATTCTCTACGCAGATATACTCTCAGTCCATTCTCAGCAACTTGACTTTTGGTGGGGCCCGATATATTGCCACAGGTCGAGGGTTTGCGACGACTCGTATTTCATTCAGCATTCTGTACTCACGCTTTGCGGGGCCGAGTATCTACATGGGAATGAGGAACCTCATCATCCTCCTCTACGCGTCTCTTTCCATCTGGATACCACACCTAATCTACTTCTGGTTCTCGGTCCTCTCGCTCTGTATCGCGCCATTCCTCTTCAACCCCCATCAATTTTCCTTTGCTGACTTTATCATCGATTACCGCGAATTCTTGCGGTGGATGTCCAGAGGAAATTCAAGAACGAAGGCGAGCAGCTGGTACGGATACTGCCGACTCTCCAGGACGATGATTACTGGCTACAAGAAGAAGAAATTGGGACATCCATCAGAGAAGTTGTCTGGCGATGTTCCACGCGCAACATGGCAAGCGGTGGTCTTTTCCGAAGTGATCTGGCCGATCTGCACGGCAGCCATCTTCGTCATTGCTTATATGTTTGTCAAATCCTTCCCTAGCCCCACCGGTCAACCAAATCCTAGTCCGCTTATTCGTATTGGAGTGGTCGCGATTGGTCCTGTGGCTTGGAATGCCGCAGTGTTACTGGCTCTCTTTTTCGTGTCGTTGCTCCTGGGACCCATGTTTGAGAAATGGACCAAGTTCGCCTCTGTGATGGCTGCCCTCGCCCACTTCCTCGCCCTTATCGGGATCATTACCTTCTTTGAGCTCTTCGTACGTGCACTGCTGTCCTGCTTTCCCCGCGTCTCACGATTGGTTTCAGTGGTTTCTCGAATTATGGGACATATCGCACGCCGTTTTGGGTCTCATTGCGATCATTGCGATCCAGCGTGCAATCCATAAGATTCTTATTGCCGTTTTCCTCTCCCGCGAGTTCAAGCACGACGAGACGAACCGAGCTTGGTGGTCCGGTAAATGGTACGGTCGGGGACTGGGTAACTCTGCGGTATCACAACCTGCTCGTGAATTTATTGTCAAGATCGTGGAGATGTCTCTATGGAGCTCAGACTTTTTGCTTGGCCACCTCCTTCTCATCATCCTGACGGTGCCTGTCCTTATTCCCTTCATCGACAAACTGCACTCTACGATGCTCTGTAAGCAAATCAAAAGGCTAGCTTTATGGTTTTCCTCTGACGCTGTTTGATAGTCTGGTTGCGACCCTCAAAGCAGATTCGCGCGCCTCTGTATTCTACGAAGCAAAAGAGGCAGCGCCGTTGGATCGTGAGTGCATGGCTTTATATATTGGAACGACGAGCCGCTGACGGGTTGCCCCAAAGATCATCAAGTATACCGTTCTCTACGTTATAGTCGTGGCCGGTCTCGCGTCGTTGATCGTTTTGCGTACGTTTCTCGTCTTATTTGTAATGTTTGTTCGCTCACGGAATTTCGTATATAGCGGCGATTTTCCGAGACCACATCACGCTCCACTGCACCTTGTGTCAGAACATTTAACTATGACTACGTTGACGTAGTTTTCCCTCCACGGACTATTACCCCTTATTTTGATCTACTGGAACTTGAACCCATCTAGTTACATACCAATGTACATCTCTCTCTTTAGATCTTGGCTGCTTGGTGTACCATAGCAAGGAACTTTACAGCGGTTTTCATATATTGCTAGGCCTAAGCACGAAAATTACACACATAGGCTGAGTCGGAATTTGAACCTGTGTAGATTTTGGTAAGTGTGAGATGTGTCCACACATCTCCAAAGCAGAAAAGGAGACAGCCCTTCGAATGTCACTGCAATCTAGTCTCAATGACATGCAAATACTCATGCTTCCTTCTTCTCCCACTTCGAATCTTCTTGTTTATGACATAATCAAAGGACCTGACATCAATGACATCATCCTGAAGCAGTGTGCCAACCTGTTCAGCAACAACTATGGAATTTGGGGTCAGAGGCCTGCCAACACAAAAGGTCCCAAGCCTGGTTTGTGGCCTCCCTCTTCCTCCTCTCACTGAGACTAACTTAGAACCAAGGGAGTTGTGTCAAGGCAACTGCCACCTTTCTTCACCAGCAATTGTTGACAGACCTCAATAATACTGTCCTTGTTGTTTGCTACCAACATAGCCCTCATGATGTGACTCAGTTGGAATTGGTTGGCCATGCATTTGCTACAGCCTGGGATTATGAAAAGGGTTAGTAGGCTTCCAGTCTGGGCCAGTTCCTATTGCTAACATGGTTTTGTAAGGACATGTTGGCTGGGTAACACAACTTGTTGTTGATGTTCATCTTCGTAAACATTGCAACTTCCCTTCTTCAAATGTTGAAGCGAAGCTCCTCCTTTGATGGTATTATGGCCATTGGCCTTGTATCCTCTCATCCTGCTGCATGTCATGCACTTGCTAAATATACTTGTATGGAATCTTTCTCTTGTTGAGTATAGCCTTCACTGACCTTCCTCCTCAGCTGCCATGATTCAATCCATTGACACACTTTTCTGCCATGATAATGCACATTCTATCATGATGAGATCGCCAGTGAAATACCTTCAAGATGCAGAGCTTCGTGGCTCCCTGTTTGAAGAAAACTGCACCTCTGGTGCCATCTCTTCTGTTTTCACCAATTTTTATGTTGACCATGCTGAGCCACTCGCGGCTCTTTCTATTTATAAGGCTCGTCAGCAATGGGTTCTTGGTGAACTTCTTGATGGTCATGAGTTCATTATCATTCTGCCCATTCGAGCATCCACCAGCCCTGTTCGTGGCCCCGCTCAAGATGGTGTATTCGCATAGGTACATGCTGTAATAAACTGGAGTAAATCATGCCCTGTAAGAAAGATATCTACTTCCGCACGCAAGGATTCATTCAAGATTATGTTGCTCAGCTACAGTGCCATATATGTGGTGAACAATAGAGTATGCTGGATATGCTATCAATGTTTGAGATCAAAACTTGATCAAAGCCCTCGCATCTAACACGCGTGACGCGCGACGTTCCGCCTGTACATATAAATATGACAGTACTTGAGGGCCAAACAAATGTTACGGGACCTCGGTGACCAGGGCCATCACTACAGTGACGCTAAGAGTGAACGTCAATGCCTTTCTGACAAACAGCAAGAGAGTCATCTTACTCGTCGACTTTCTGCACGTTAACGAGCGGTCAGCACCAAATCTCAGTCGAAAAAGACTCGATTACGTACCCCGCCGCGATATAGCATACCCTCTCTCGCCGCCTCGCCTGCTCAAAGAAAAATCAAAACACGCAAAAGTCGCCGAGAATCAGAGACACTTGCGTTCGAACGGACTCGCTCGCTTTCGGTCTCGCATACAGGCCTGAGTATATTCGACAATGCGATCCGCCATGAACTGAACTTGACGATCCTCTGGGCCGCCAGCACGAGCAATCAGTGAGCATATTGCCACGAGTTCTGTAGGAAACACGTTATCGGAGAGACCGTCCGTCTAGAGGGCGCACGGTCAACGAGGCGTATCATACCACGGTCACAAGGCGACCTACGTATGCGACGACAATGTCACCATGTCGGAGTTTAGTTTCATGCTGAGCGGCTGCACTGGGAGGGTCAAGATAATAGTCATTGAAACCCTCGCTTTCGGGGTACTTGGTGAGTTGCCTTGTGAGCAAAGATTAACGGTATTAGCATGACAAAGAACGGGGAGACGTACAATGGGCAGTTGAAGTAATGCGTCTGAACTGGCTCTTTATAAAACACGGAGGAGGATCGTATGATCAAGAAACCGCTGTCGCCTAAACTAGAAGGGGCCACTGAGCGCTCTGCAGTGGTACCCAGAGCTGTATTGCTCACTTTGCGGAACGGAGCACGCCCGAAGAGGCGTTCAGCGTCAGCAAGCAAGCCGTACTAGACCCTATAAGAAGAACAGGGGAGTGAGATGAACGCGACGACAGACTGTAGCTATGAGTCTACCAGCTCTGACAAGTTTTTCTCGAAGGACGCGGTTGTAGGCGAGGTCAAGGCACTCGTAGGGCGTGATCTCCCACCCCCGGGCGTCCTCGTGCTGCTGTTCGTGATCCTGGGTGGGATCGATCTCTGGTTCGCCGGCCCAGGAATCGCGAGAGTAGTGGTGTGCGTGATACATCAAAGTTTGAGCAAAGAGCGAGGGGTCGACGCCCGAATCGACCCATCCTCCAACGCCAT
>JBBPLX010000367.1:0-26306 GCA_038090015.1 Leccinellum albellum | reverse complement strand
ACCGGTAATGAAATCCGCGGATACGCTCTTCCAAGGGCCATTTGCCACTTCTAGTGGTTGTAGCAACCCTGCGGGCGCTCTATTTGTTGGTTTCATGCGGGCACAGCGTTCACATGATTTGCAATATTCCTGGACTTGAGCTTTCAATCCAGGCCATGAGTAATATCGGGAGATCAACTCCTGTGTCTTTTCGGCGCCTTTGTGGCCGGCTATCGGATGGTCGTGATGCTGCGTGATCACGTTTTGTCGCAACTCCGTTGGGACCCATAGTTTGTCATGATAATAATATAATCCTTCTCGGAGGATTGACCCGTCGGGAGTTTTATAACCCGAATGTGTGTTTTTGATTTTATCAAACAACGAGATCTCTTTGAGAGATCTAATACGAGATTCCGGAATCACGATCATTTGTTTGTTGTCGTGTTCTATGCCGACTCGATGGTCATCTCTTCTAGAGAGGGCGTCGGCTTTTCCCATCGAGGTTCCCGGCTTGTTAATAAGGTTAAAGTCGAATCGAGACAGGTACTGGGCCCATCGGGCTTGTCTCCGATTAAGGTCTTGCGACTTCATAAAGTACTGGAGATTTTTATGGTCCGTCCAGATCTCAAACTGGTGGCGGGCTCCTTCTAGGTAGTGGCGCCATTGTTCTAGGGCTTCTATGATGGCCAGCATTTCTTTATCCGCTATGGGATAGTTTCGTTGCTCCGGTGTCATCGAGTGCGACATAAATGCAACCGGGTGCCACTTCTCATCTTTCAAGGTGGACAGGACTGCCCCTGTGGCGAAGTCCGATGCATCACACTCTACTCGATACGGTGTGGTATCATCCGGGTATGCTAACACCGGTGCGGAGGTAAATCTATTTTTAAGCGTGTCAAACGCCTTTTGTTGAGCTTCTCCCCAGCTCCAGGGTTGATCTTTCTTTGTAAGGTCGTGCAACGGCCTTGCGATTTCACTATAATTGGCGATGAAGCGCCGATAGAAATTGGCCAGCCCTAAGAAGCTCCTGACTCCTTTTACGTTTGTTGGTTCCTGCCAATCTGAGATTCCTTTTAATTTAGATTCGTTCATTGAGATCCCTGTGCTCGAAACGTCCATTCCTAGCATGTCTACTTTCTCGACATCGAAAAAGCATTTCTCTGGTTTTACGAAGAGGTCGTTCTTGCGAAGTCGCTCTAACACTTTTCTGACCATTTCCCGATGGTGCTTCTTGTCGCGATTGGTATAGATTAAGAGATCGTCGATATAAATTATGACTACGTCATCCATGTCTGCAAAGATATCGTTCATCATTTGCTGGAACGTGGCCGGGGAATTGCACATTCCAAAGAACATGACCGTGGGTTCGAAGGATCCTAAATGACAGACGAAAGCTCCTTTCCATTCGTCACCGTCTTTAATCCTTACGTTGTTATAACCCCATCGGAGATCCATCTTTGTGAAGTGCCTGCTTCCTTTTACTTTGTCGACGATCTGGGAAATAAGGGGCAACGGGTAGTTGTTTTTCACCGTCCCTTCGTTTAAATAGCGATAGTCCATCACCATGCGCTTTTTGCCATCCTTTTTGGGTATAAAGAATACCGGTGACGTTTGCGGGGACTTAGAGGGTCTGATGTACCCTTTTGATAACTGATCTTCCACGAAGGCTTTAACCTCATCCTGTTCGGTTGGGCTAAGTGGAATTAATCTTCCTTTTTTGGGGACAAAGTCCGGCTTGAGTTCTACTGCGTGGTCCCAGGGTTTTCTTTCCGGCATTCTCTCGCTGGCCTTCTTCGAGAAGACGTCCAGGTAGTCGCGATATTCCGGTGGCACTAATTTAAACGATTCTTTGGGTTCTAGCCCCTTATAGGGTTCTATGACCCTGATTCTAGCGCCGTAATCTTGTTCGGCTTCTTCCATTCGGGTTTGGTATATGGCGCTCAGCGCTTTGCAGGAGGCGGGACAGCGATCTAGCTGTACGTCTCCTTTGATCCAGTCTATGGAGGGATTGTGGTCCCTCAACCATGTATATCCTAGGAGCATTTGATTTCTCCCTAAGTTTGTAACGTCGGCTGTTACTTTTTCTCGATGTCCGTTATAGTCGATGATTAGGTCGGCGGTATAGGCGATTCCTCCGGCTGAATTTACTGTTCCATCAACATTATAAACTGGGACTACGAGTTCCAGCGGTTTCAAAGGTATCCGTTCCTTCTTCGCAAATGCGGTGTCTATGAAGATTCCTGTAGCACCACTATCTAAGAGTGCTTTCACGTTTGTTTTTGTGCTTTTCGTGATTATGTCAATTTTTAGGTACACCTCGCGAATCGGATTTAGGGTGCGAATCTTTTTCGAAGATGTTTTTTTATTGGTGTAAGCGGAATTAAGTGTCACTTCCCGGTGACCGCGCTCTTTCGAGATCGCCGCTTCGGTTGTTGTATCTGGTAGGCTACCACATCGAGATACAAAACTATTTATGGAACAAATCTGAGGAAAATAGTCCGGGTCTTTGGCCATAAGGGCCAATTCACGCATATCGATAACTGGGAGCTCGTAAGAAGTAGAGGAAATTGAAATAGGTAAACTAATCTCGTTAAGTCCATCATCGCTTGTCGCGGCACCCCCTTCCTTGTGCGTATCGTCATCTACGCTAAGACAAGTATACCCTTTAAGCGCTCCCCTTGGCTTTTCCCTCGGTCACCTCGAGGTCGCGGAAATAGGCTCGCGCCGCGTTGATGTCCATCCCCTCAACCGCCTTTTGCCAGTTCGGGGCGGTTGATGATTTGACCGGCTGGGCCGTTCCTTCGGCTGCTCGGACCTGGCGGGGGACAAACTTTGAACATTGTTGGCGGTGACCGCCGCGGGAGAAACCACATTCTTTGCACCGTGTGGAAGGTGCCTTGCATTTGGCAGCTATGTGCCCTTCTTTGCCACAATTAAAACATCCGCGTGACGTGCGGTTGACGGAACTGGTACTGTCGCCAGTCTCGACCCTGTCGATCTCCATTGCGTTGGGATCTTTTCTCGCCATGGTATTCATGGAAAACCTTGTTTCGAACGATTCGATCGCGTTGGCTATTTCTTGTACCTTGTTGATGAAGGTGTACAAGGAAGTTGGCCTTTGGTTAGTCATGAACATGTGTCTGATTATGTCCTGTCGGACACCTTGTTCGAGCAGGGTGATGCCCATTTGTTCCTGACAACCGGCTTGGTCGTATAGCGCCAGCCATTGGGTTAGGAAGACTTGCGTCCTCTCGTTCCTTCCTTGCTTCCTTGTAAGAAGCCTTTTAGTCGCGATTTCTTTTTCGTTCCCAATTCGGAAACGTTCGTTAAGAGCTTGTTCGAGCCCTTCAAGGTTTAGCCAGGCCACTTGGTGATCCCGACGCTTTTTGATTTCGGTGCGAGCCCATGCTCCAGCACCGTTTTTGTCCTTTTCTCCGAATTCTACTCCGATCCTGGAAAGGACTGCCAGGTTCCAATTTTTCTCTCCTACTGTGTTTGTATCGTCGAAGAGTTGCAAGTTGGCTTCGCGGAAAACCAACATCTTCGTCCACCATTCGTCAAACTTGTTGTAGGACCCGTCAAAGAGCCCTGGGTCGCGGATGACCTCCGCCCTCTTTGAGTTCAAAGGCATAGGTTGCCCTGGAGTTCGGAGAGCAGCTGCTACTCCTCTCTCGAAGGCGGCCCTCTCGGGGTCGGCGCTTTCCTTTGTCTCCTGCCTGGTTTGCTCTAGCTCGATGGTCAGATCCTCGGCTTTCCTTTCGGCTCGGAGAGCCCTGAGTTCGAGATCGTCCATCCTTTTTAGCAAGGAGGCGAGCACTTCGTCTTGGTTGTTGGCTCGGCTCCTGCTGCCGGATGCCATCGGATTGGCGGGGGTGGTGGCTCTGATTGTCGGGGTATCCGAGTAGATTGGCTCGGGCGGGCTCTCGAACATTCCTGACGACATCAGGGGCGGAGAAGTATACTGTAGCTTGGTATGGGGTGTCGTCGGGAAGGGTTGCTATTGCGTTTGAAAATGCGGTATCGAAGTATTCGTTGATGAGCTGGTCGTTCCAAGCTCCTTCTAGTTCAATGGAGAAAGCTTCGTCTGAAGCGATGTCGTTTGTGTCGATGTCTTCTTCCTCAAAGATGGGAAGGCGGGGAATTCCGTTCGAGAGACGGACGAGAAGAGACTGTTCGTATTCGAGGTTGTTGAACATAAAACTTTTTTTCCAGGGAGGATCTCACGCAGAGTCACGTCACCTGTCCTGTGGGTGCAATACCGTGTCACGAGCACGGACGTATGTCGATGGGTAGAGTCGAGGGAACCGGAATGCCCTTCCTAAGGCACAGATTTAGCTCTGTAAGGCTGCGGATCTTATTTATCCTCGAAGAATCACGTGATTCGAGGCGGTGTTAACGTCACAAGATGCCGCTGCCCACTATGCAGAAAAGGGATTGATACTATTCAGAGCGCGTAGCCATGTCCTCTTGATTGAGGTCTAAGCGCTATGAAAGCGAACTCTGTTGTGGGTCGTACAAACCCTCAAGCTATGCAGTGGAGACTTGGTTGCAGTCCAAGTGTTATCACAGAACAACTGAGTACTCAAGGTACCAATTCCCTTAACTCTGGGATCCGAGTGTGGGTGCACTGAAGCGGGTGCGCACAAAGAGATGAGTAAAAGAGGTAACACGTATGTGGTGTTGAGGTGGGTAGATAAAGTAGTCTTGTTCTAATGAAGGCAACCTTTGACAATACTGTCTAGGCACCTCAACTAGCGCAAGCTTTAGGGAAGGGGACTGTTGTCGAAGGGAAATCCAACGAGAACAAGACTGGCTTGTTCTATTGCTCGATTCAAGTATATATACTACTGGTACATGCGCACAGACCAAGCTGTGTCTGACGATAAGCTATCTATGGCTACCTAATAAGGTTATAGTGCTCTCACGAGTGTGTGACTATCAACGGTAATTAAATAGGTGTGTCTGCCATGAGGCGGTCTAGACTATGACATCATAGATAAAGGCAGTAACACGTGACATCACGTGACTGATCATGTGATAGCTGACTAAGCAGGTCACGTGACTTTGAAGAGAGGAAAATAAGTGAAAAAGGTAGGTGAATGAACAGGGTTCGTAACAGTAGTTCACCCATAGCTACAGGCAATAGGGCATCATATTTGGTGAATACCACCACCACAGGAACTGGACAGGCTATTCAGAACTAGAAGAGACTTTGAAGAAAATAAGCTCACTCTTTTCGGTATCACATTCATTAAAAAACCTTTCCTCAGAATGTTGGATTGCACACCCAAGCTTATCCATTGGAATACAGTACCTGTACAAAGTAATTACTAGTCAATGGCTACTTCCCACGCTGCTCAGAGACAAAGATACCAAATGGCATGTATGCATTTCTTGAGATAAGTTGTCTTTGCACGATCACCAACAAACTCCTTCAATTGTTGGAATTCATCCTCGGAACCAGCTTCGAAGCCTGGCGAGTCATGGAAGACGAATTTGTCGTTGCTCCGGAAGATCAATTCATTCTTGATGTTGTGCACTCCACGCTAGTAACATGCATTGATCAAAATGCACCCCATATCTGGGTCCAATATGTAACAAATACTCACCCACTCGGATCCCTCGACTTGCGTCAGACTGATCTGCTTGCATGCTTTGGTACACCAGTCATCCAAAATATCAGACCACTAGCAGGTGCGCACCTTGTTGCCCTCTCCGTCATAGACCTCCAGGTTTTCAGTAGAGTTACAGATCGCCCGGAGAATGGTCGTTTTGCCAGCATTCGCCCACCCAATGATAAGGATCCTGAAGCGGCCAAATCTCTCTCGGATGTTTTTGTAACCTTCTGTGTTTTCTGTCGCCATCTCTGGAAAGCATGCGTGTATTTCACTGAAGAATAGGACGTAGAGTCGAAACAGTACCCGGTGATCACTCGCAGTGAGAGCGAGGGAGGAGCTCGAAGCCAGCGCGTTGAATGATCTATCCCATCTACCTCCGGCATCCGACTCCGGTAGGTTCCCATTGGACGTCGGCGTTTCGGAGAACACGCTCGCCATGTTCCCACTGGCAGGGAGCTTTCAGTCCGATCGGCTTCTTCCAGACTCACCCTAGACTTGCCGACGTCATGTTTAGAATTCATGGTCGTTTCTAACAATGTCTCATGCGGGCGGTATATTTTTCCGAATGTGACAGCCATGTATAGAAGAATTAGAATTAGGACTAGTGGTCTAGGAAATGGACGTGGTTGTGCACTGCAACACCCTTCAACACCTACTAACTACAAGTTGATCTAGTACTTCCCACGCAGAGTAGTACCAAGAACTTCCGCTTGATCAAGTGATCCGGATCGCAATCTTCGACCTTCTAATTCACAGCACGGGAGCTGGGACTGCATCCAATGTTGGGGACATCCCCGAAATGGCCAGTTTGGGGGAAAATTTTGAGGTAAGTTTGGCACGCATGATCAGCACGCCCTTGGCATGACAAGGCATCCCGCCCCAGCGGGCGAACTCTCTACAATGGAATACGAACCATAGTCTCTTAGTAAGCTTGCTCTTGCCCGTGGCTTTTCCCTCTTCATTCCCTCCCTTGTTCCTGCTCTTGAGACTCTCTGCACTGCTTTGTGCATCTCATTCCACCTGACCTCTCATCCTTTCGACTCTCAGATCTCAAGTGTCTTGCTGGTCCAGCAGTCCAATCACCTTTTGTCGTTTCAAGTCAAAATAATCGGACCACGCAGTTCAACACTGCAGGACTCGGACCTTGCAGTGCTTGCTCAATTTGCAGTCAGGCAGACAGCCATTGGCCTACTAGTTGTTGACTGCTTGTAATGTGGTGTAGCTGTCCCTCTCGCGATCCTTCAGGGCGATAAGAGTGGAAACGCAGGCAAACCAATGGCCCGAGTAAGGTTTTCCATGATCAAACTTCCAGGTTCATTACTTTTACTAGCATTTCGTCGTGGCTGTGACTACCACAACCCCTTGTACATCGACGCGACGATGCGCTATCTGCGTATGCGGGAAGACTTTTTCGTGTGCCATCTTGCGGTGATTTCGTCCAAGGCTCCAGAGGCGACACAAGAACCATTCATCGAAGTGTTTTACCACAATGGATCACGCATGGGGCCGACGAGTGTAGCGACGCTCCGCGCGTTTATCAACTTGCGATCTCGGATACTGGACCTAGCGGCGACGGATCTGCACGTGTTGACAGAGTCACAAGTGGCGCATGCAGTCGCGACAGGCCACGAGGCGTGGCGTCGACTGCTGGGCATGACGCTCACGAAATGCGTCCACCGGGAAAACATGTTGTTCGACCTGCTGCACGTGTTACCTGCGATTGTGCGCTCCGACGTTCAACCGTCATTTACCGTCGCGTCGTTGGGCCACGTTGGCACGCCATCGTCGTTGTGTCGGCGTCGTCAACGTCGTCATCGCGTCTGTCCTTATTCTCGGCCTCGTTGTTGCGTCCGGTGTTGTCGGATTGCATCGCCGTGACGTGGCGGCATTCCGTGGCCATTAGTTCGTTGACGTCGTCGCATTGTGGCTGGCTGTTTCACCCTCGTCGTGTTCAAATCCGTCGTGGTGCCCACTGCTACGTCACATCTTTAGCGCGTGGCGAGGAGAGAGGGAGAGAGAGCGGCAGGCGCACCATCGCGCCGTTATCATGTCCGCTGTTGTCGTCGCGTTGTGAGGATGGCGGTGGTGGCGAGACAAGGTGGTGCTGGTAGCATGCCGCATCGTCATGTTGTCGGCCTTCAGGGAGTACTATCGTGTCTGCTGTCATGATGATCCCGTGTGGGCGAGCGAGAGCGAAAGAGCGCGTGGCAGTCGCCACGCACTGTCTTCGATAGCGAGGGAGTCCACGATAAAGCAAGGTGAAGAAGCGGGAGGGTAAGGACAACTGAGGGTGGTGAGGACATGTGCCACATCACGACGGCAGGGATTATGGTGGCGAGGGAGAGGACACGGGCCGCGCGATGGCGAGATCATTGAGGGCGATCGTGGTACTGCTAGAGCTCCATGTCAGAGGGCACGCTGGCGCGCCGTTGCGTTATCGTCGACCTCCCGTCGTGGCACGCTATTGTGCCGTCGTTGGTTCCCTGTGGGCGAGGGCGATATGATCTGTGGCGACTATCATGCGCATTGCACTCTTGGCGGAACGATACACTACGTACATAGTTCGTAATAAAACAGCAATGAGTGCTAGGCATGAGAGCAAGAGAAAACAAGTAGAGTGACGCTAGACGCTGGCATACAAACAGTAGTAGGGGAGGACGAAAAGAAACCCGAATTACTTGCCAGTAAGGAGATTGCGGAGCCGGGTGTCCGATGTTGATATCATTGCTACTTTTCTTCGTCTGCGATATGACCTGAGCGACAGCCCAGGTGACCGTCACAAATATCTAATCCCCTTCAACCTATCTAAACCAAGCCCACGACGCGAGTCAGTCACACCCTTCGAAAACAAGACGTTCACTAACCTGTCAACAATACACCCTCTTTGTCTTCCACCCGAAACGGTACATTGGGTTCCATGAATGGTCGTAACACGCACACAGCAAACTTTGTACTTCTGCAACAAATGCTGAGTATTTCGTTCATTGAGGAACTGTACCACCTGCAACGACGGCAAGCTCGGCCTCAGTTATTCCATGGACCTGAAAAGTGTCTCAAGGTCTGGTCTGGAGGACTTGAGGCAGTCAACTCTCAGCCCCAGATAAGTAATGGAGGTGTGCGGAAAGATCGGATGAGGGCTCGTGATGCGCGAGAAATTGACCGAGGCGATGGTGAGATGACACAATTTGGAACATGTACGTAGGATAATTTGCAAGAAGGGGTATATTTCGACCAGCCTGTCGGGTATCTACAATTGGACCGTGACCAAATGTGGACTGTACAAGCGGAGGAAGTATTCGGAGTGATGAGGGATTTTGGGGGGCTGATGATAAGCTCTTGAAGCACCGGAGGTGATCGAACATGTACGGGTACATGGCTTGAGATTGTAGGGTAGATTTGAGAGGAAAGTCATGGAATTGCACTGAAGGAATGCGCACGCAGTGTGGTCACAGTGGATGGGATATGGCATTGTCGGAGATCTCTGGACCAAAGAAGTATGCGAGCACAGTTTAGAATGCGGAGCTGGGTGCACTTGTCAAGGAAATTGGTGATTGGAATGTCAGCCAGTGTTATGTGAGTTATGGACCAGTTGAAGACACGTAAGGGCGCAGCAGAAGACTGGAGTGCCTCATATAGTCATCCAGCTGCAGAAGTGGCACTTGCAGTAATCGAAAATACTGTGATGTGGGGCATACATGCGATGAGCTTGAGCGACCCCTTGCCCTCAGCATCTAGGTCCTCAGTTTGGTCACGAATGGCAATGTCCAGTCGTTGCGTGTATTCGCCGAGGGGCGTGCCGCCGATAGCGCCTTTGCCGGAACGCACCAGAGTACTAGTGAGTGAACACACGTATTGAGTTCTGCCGATGTAAATAGATTGGTAGAGGAGCAGCATGGCGAGATGCCACCATTGCCTGCAGACCCTGACGAGAGAGTATTTAGTAAAGAGAGGCCCGGATGGCAGGGTGGTAGGACTTTATGAAAATGGGACCTAAAATGCTGGCATCATCATAGATGTCGGAAACAAGCGTCCCTGGTACGTGGGTGGCATGCTGAAAGGTGATAGTCCAAGTCTCGGTAGGGAGATCAAGAAGACGAGTCGCTCTGCAGAGGTGTATGTAGATGAGGTCCAAGTGTCAGTTGATTGCATCACACGATTGCGGGGTTGGTACTTACTACGCGTATATACGGACATTTCCACTCCAGTAGACACTCCCACTCCACTTTCTGGAATACTTTGATGATCGGCGTCCGTTCTCGGGACCGACATCGGTTGAAATGATCTGTGCTTAACAGACACCACTGAAGGGACTCCTAGTGCCCCGACGCGCAGTACGCTGGAGACGGTATATCCTCCTGGAGCTCTCTATGTGTTATGTGAGATGTCTAGCGCACACTACCCCACCGTCGCGTCCTAGATTGCAAATACCGTAGCGCGTCGACACCGAGCGTTTCAAACGTTACGAGGCCGCGAAAGGGTATGTTGGCTGAACGTAGATGCCACCCAGCTTTCCGCGAGAGATCTGACGGTCCACCCAGAGCCTGATGGGCGGGTTGTACTCTGCCTAGGGGTGACGGGCAGAACGATAGGATAGTACAAAGTCAGATGTACAAGAATCTTGATACAGACTCGGAGCAGAACGTACAACATTCCTTGGTCAAGCCGAATCTTCCAAAGCCTATGATAGCTGCATGTTGACCTATGGCTGATCATTTTGCAAGTTGTATTCTTTCTGGACCTGTATCTGAACCTTCTTCCTTTTGCGGCGGGCGACCTCCTGAGCATCAGCTTGGCCTCTGCCACAAGTTATGTTGTCCCGGTTTCTAGATAAAAATGAGACCATTGGCGACTTCATCTGCAAATAACAAGCAAGATGAACTCACGAACTTTGCCATTAATGTGATCAGGCACCCGGTAGTGTCCTGTATGGATCTTGTAACAGAAGCCGCTGTGTTGACCGTCCACAAGGTTCTACACGACCATCGTCTTATGCAGACACTAGCGACCTTTCGTGAGCTCTGTAGGTTTTTGGGACATCCTCCTTTACCTGTTGTGGGATTACGGGTTGGAGGATACACACGTCCTCGTCGACGTGGTAGAAGCGTGGGAACCCACTGCTGGTGGATCTTTTCATCCCTCCATCATCCTCAACGCCTGTGGTATCACTCTCGTCCCAAAACACCCCAGACTTCCCCTGATTCCCTTCCACAAGACTCCATTTTGATCCGTCTAGGTAGCTCAACTTGTCATATCGCTGACACCGGCTTCGATGATTACTGGCCTAGGGGAGTAAGTATAAATACATCTCTACTTTCTACTTTCTACAGCCCTAGCATCTCCTTGAAGCCTTGCCATGCTGCGAAGCTGATGCCAGTCATCGGTATGATCTTCAGGTAGCCTATGCTGAGGCCAACGAAAAACCCTCTCCACCCTCCAGAGGTATATACGGCCCTTACTGTCTCACCCCAGCCTAACCATCGATCAGGACGCGTCAACCCACCTACTTGCATACGTCGTCGGACGACCTCGAAAGGGTAGGATACAGACTGCGATATGGCTCCCGATACAGCACCGATAGCGAGATCTGCGGAGACGCTAGGCCGCTGGGCCTTGCCATCTACAACAGGATAGAAATGGGCACGGCAGAAATCCCACACGAGGAACCCGGTCCCGGCGTAAGGGATCATGCCGATTACAGTGACGGTGAACCCGCGATAAAACTTGAGTATCGGAACCCGTTCGAATATCTGTTTACGTGCAGAGGGAGAAGTGGATGGGAATGGAGAGACAGCGGTTTCGTGGTAGATTTGGTGGATGGCACGGATGAACGAAGGTCGCCTTGCTTTGTCCGTCGCACGACTATTGAATGCCATGCGAACTCTGATCAGCTCCAATGGGTATGTGAATGCAACGGATGTCACCCCTTGAAAATAAG
Organism: Leccinellum albellum; assembly: GCA_038090015.1. Taxonomy (NCBI): domain Eukaryota; kingdom Fungi; phylum Basidiomycota; class Agaricomycetes; order Boletales; family Boletaceae; genus Leccinellum; species Leccinellum albellum. The sequence continues at coordinate 14,774 of JBBPLX010000367.1, read as the reverse complement.
TAAGAGGAACGTCGGAAGGTATGTTGTAGGAACCATTTACACACCTGCTAGTGCGCCGGCACCGAAACGTCGAAAGTTGGTTTCATGATCGGGTGTTGGTATGAGCAACTGGTGGGAACGCGGCTTAAAGCCAATCATTTGTTTGAAAAATATGACAGCGTACCGGTCGCCATTGATCATACGCCATGAACTTTATGGCAGCATATGGGAATATGCGGAGCAAAGTGGCAGAGTGTCCCTGTAATAACCCCCGTATGCCGTCTTCTCTGTATATCGCGAGTCCAGCTCGGAATACACCTTGCCACGACCCTTGAAAGAGGAGAGGAATGTCAGAGCGTGAGGGAAGGAGATAGACTGGTGTCCCATACCTGCGTATTTCTGGAAGTCAGGGTTGGAGGCTTGGAAAAGAATCTTGACTCTGTCGAGAGGTGCGACGGCGGTCTTTGCCTGGAAAAGACGCAAAGATGTTCACTGCACCACAGTACGGCGGTGTGAACAGGATACGCACGAGACATCCAGCGAGACCGCCTGCGAGACTTGAGCGAATGACATAGTCTAGGCTGTGCTTGTCTTGATGAGAAGCAGCAGTAGAACTCATTAATAGCCTCGAAATGAGCTGTCAGCTGCTTTCATGTGCAGGCAAAGTCGAGTGACAGTGATGGAAGCTACCCAGGGATCTTACCCGTCATAAATCACGTGTACATGAGAAACTTGAAGCTCAAGCGCTCATCCATTGACGCGTTCGGCTCGAGCATAAATATCATAAATGGACCCTCCAGTTGCGCTACGATATAATCCGAAATACTGACGAGCAGTGGACTACAGTCTCCAATTCTAGTGCCAATCTGTAGCAGAGGATCATTGGAAGTCGACCTTTCTGAGCCCCGTTGCCGTAATCCCCGTTGTTCGGATCCTACATTTCCAATCAAAGGAATGGCTCGTATCGCTTCTGCTCCCTTTACGCTCATTATGACGCTCGTTCATGCAGAAGATGATTCTGACGCAGCGGTGCTGGCGGGTCTGGGGTATAAACAAGAGTTCAAGAGAGCCTTCAATTCCCTCGAGGTGAGTGATAGACTCGTGCACTTATCTGCGCATAAACCACCCGGATTCCCCTTAGGTTTTCGGACTCGCATTTAGTATCATGGGGCTCTTACCTTCCATAGCGTGCGCCCTGGTCCTTATGTTTCACATTTACTGTATCCACCCTTCGTGCGCAGATCCGTGCTTTCGAGTTCGGTCTCTAATGGAGGGCCCGTGTCCATGGTGTGGGGCGTATGTTGCGTGCTCTTTGTTTCATGTATGCGCGTTTGTGACACCCTCCAGTGGGCTTTAGGGTCATGTTTAATCCTCTGCATTGGGATGGCCCTGGGCGAGCTGGCATCGTCAGCCCCAACATCAGGAGGGGTGCGTGTCCGGTCTTTATGTCAACGGAAACAAGCGTAACTGTGGCCTACAGCTATACTACCTGACATATATTCTATCGTCTCCACGGTATCGCAACATCTTGTGTTGGCTCGTTGGATGTAAGTCTAGATACCCATTCATCTTTGGTTGATGGTCAGACAACTCGATTTAGACGCAAACACGATTGGAACGATCACTGGGATAGGTATGTATCAAAACCATTTTGGCATTACCTTCATATTTCTCTAATGAAGATATATGGAGCTTCGATCAACTGGGGATGTACTGTCCAGGTCGTTGCCGCAGTGAATATGGGTTCCAATGGCCAGTTAAATATTACAAACAGCCAAGCCTAGTGAGTGTCATTATCAGTTACACTTGAAACTCGTCGTAAACCGCTGTGACAGTGGGATCTACGTCATAGTCATTCTCAGTCAAGCAGTTATCTGTAGTCTGGGTACCAGAGTGCTTGCGAGGCTTCAGACAGTCTATGTAATCGCTAACATTTTGCAAGTCCGAGTTATATTCCTGCGCGGCGGTGACCTGAAACTCCAATAGACTGTGCCTAGTGGTCATCATCGCTCTACCAATCACAACCCCAAAAGAGCTGAAGAATTCGGCCTCATATGTGTTTGGGAATTTCACAAATCGTGAGCGTTTGGAATGACATCTGAATGTAGTACTGAACGTTACAGTTTCTGGATGGCCGGACGGATTTTCGTTCCTTCTTGGTTTGCTGGCTCCGTTGTGGACAATTTGTGAGTTGGTTTCCTCGTGTCTGACCAAATTCTCATTATCATTACTTTATAGCTGGTTATGACGCGGTGATACATATCAGTGAAGAGTCATCTAACGCTGCCACAGCCGCCCCTTGGGGAATTGTGAGTTCTCCCGTTGGTTTCGTGCTCGGACCAACGTCAACATCACAAAGGTCAGTGCCATCGCGATCGCAGGTGTACTGGGATGGGGTGAGTCCATGACTGTCTATGCTCACACCGACATATCTAAAATGTACAGTTATCAACGTGATACTGGCGTTTTGCATGGGACCGGACCTCTCCAAAGTGATTGATAGCCCTGTCGACCAGCCAATGGCCCAGATATTTCTAAATTCGTTTGGACACTCATGGACGCTAATCCTGTGGTCCTTCATCATCATTGCACAGTATGTCCCTCGCCCTTTCTCATCTCACACTCCCACATCACTCTCAGGTACATGATGGGCTCCTCGCAAGTCCTTGGAGCCTCTCGCCAGATCTTTGCATTCTCGAGAGACGGCGCCCTCCCCATGTCGAGACTGCTTTACCGAATGAACGCTTACACGAACACGCCCGTAAACGCAGTCTTATTCGCTTGCGTATTCGCGCTCGTCGTCGGACTATTAGCGTTGTTGAGCTCGACCGCGATCGACGCCGCATTTACGATCTCAGTGACGGCGCCATACGTGGCGTACATGGTGCCAATCATATCGAGGTTTATATTCGAGAACGACTTCAAGTCGGGCCCGTTCTCTCTCGGCCCACTGGTGAGCGTTATCTCGAATGCTTGCGTCATTGACATTGGAAACGCTGATGTGGCGAATCAGGGCGCTCCGATCGCAACCATCGCGGTCACATTTATGTTCACTATGCTTGTCGTCCTGTGTTTCCCGAACAGTCCTGACCCGGAGGCGGCAACGATGAACTTTACATCGGTCGTCTTGGGTGGGTGGATGTTGTTCGCGGCGGCGTGGTATTACTTTCCTGTGTATGGTGGCGTTCATTGGTTCCAGGGGCCATCGTCTAATGTTCAGAAGACGACATCGACTGCGGCGTTGGTGGGGTCGGTCCAGGAAGAGACGGCGGTTGAGCGAGAGAGCATCATTACTGAAGATGGTGTGCCTTGACGAGGTATAGATGAGCGATCAGTGCCATTGGTTGTTCCAATTTAGAAGGAACACATACAGTCATTGATGCATGGAAACATGTTCCGTTTCTGCTGATTTTGACGAGGAATGTCTAGGTAGAGATTATCATAGTAGACATCAGTTTCCGTCAGTGACGACGCAATCTTGAAGTCCTTTGATTTTGCCCAGTCACCACAGGATCAATTGGGGGCTTTTCCTACTTCGTCTAGGTCACAGAATACCTCGGAATCCAAACCTTCGAACCGTTGGGACGCCAAAGCTGTTTAGGCACTGCCTCATGTGGCTCCGGTGAACATGCAAATCCCTATCATCGCACTACTGGCATGCGGCAATTGATGCTGTAGAGGCACTATGCCTCTTTGGTCCAGGGTTGCCGTTACTATCCCGTGGGTCGAACTCTTCTCTTGCTACACTTACAGGATAAGCGCTTGCATCCCAGCGCTGCTTCACAGGTCCCTTCTCACTCACCATGATACCCCGCCGTGCAACAGTGGATTCGGATGAAGCGGTGCTTGCGAGGCTGGGATATAAACAAGAATTTAAGAGAGCCTTTAATCCCCTCCAGGTGAGCGCGATACATCGATGATATGGACAGCCGCGCACCAACAGAGATCTTCGGTAGGTATTCGGAGTCTTATTCAGCATCATCGGATTGTTGCCTTCGATAGCGTGCGTTCTAGTATTCTCGCGTCGGCATCTGACAATTCTTAACTTCGGTGCCGACTTGCAGTTCCGTCCTTGCGACTGGGATATCTAATGGAGGGCCTGTTACGATGGTGTGGGGTGTATGTTGTTTATATTTTGTTCCATATTCTCGTCCCTTAACGCCAGGGTCCAGTGGGCTGTGGGAACGTGTTTCATCCTGTGCATCGGGATAGCACTGGCCGAGCTGGCGTCGTCAGCCCCCACATCCGGAGGGGTGCGTGTCCTGCCTCTATCTCGATGGAAATAATTGTGATCTTCCTCTTTCGCAGCTGTACTACCTGACGTACACTCTATCTTCTCGACGGACGCGCAATATCTCGTGTTGGATCGTTGGATGTAAGTTTGTGTTAGTTTTTCCTTGGTACTGGCGTTCGAGCGGTTGGTTCCAGATGCGAATACGATCGGTATGGTCACTGGGATAGGTATGGAAGACCTTTTGCATTTTTATCAAAGCAGGGATGATTTTTAATGGATGATCAGCCTCGGTTGGCTGGGCATGTGCGATCCAAATAGGTGCCGCAGCGATTATAGGCACTAACGGGCAGCTGGTTATGACAAATCGCCAGTTCTAGTGAGTGTCTCTACCTGTATCACTCGATATTTGGTGTAACAGAGCATATGACAGTGGGATCTACGTCGCAATCATTGTCACCCAAGCCATTGTTTGTAGTCTAGGAACCAAGGTGCTTGCGAGGCTTCAAATAGTATACATAGCTTGCAACATACTGTGAGTTCGAGTTTCACTCCTGCGTGGTGGCGGTCTGAAAAACTCGGGAGACTATGTCTAATAGTCATCATTGCTCTACCCATTGCGACCCCGAAAGAGTTGAAGAATCCCGCATCATATGTTTTTGGGAATTTCACAAATCGTAAGGGCTTAATACGACATGCTAAGGTTATTATGCTCATCTTGGTAGTTTCTGGATGGCCGAATGGACTTGCTTTCCTCCTTGGTTTACTGCCCCCTCTATGGACAATAGGTAAGCCTGATTTAAAGCTTGATTGTTTTACTCAGTCTTTATCATTACCGCATAAAAGGTGGTTATGACTGTGTGATACACATCAGCGAGGAGTCGTGTAACCCTGCGGTATCTGCCCCATGGGGAATAGTGAGTGGCCTTTACTTCCGTATCTGGAAGAAATCTCAATGTTTGAAAGATCAGTGCTATTATGGTATCAAGCGTACTAGGATGGGGTGAGTCCACGAGTAACAGTGCGCAACATGGGGTATAATATGCGGATATCAGTCATCAATGTGATCTTAGCATTCTGTATGGGACCAGACGTTTCCAGCGTGTTGAACACCCCTGTCGGCCAGCCATTGGCCCAGATATTTTTGAATTCATTCGGCTCGTCGTGGACAGTCGTTCTATGGTCATTCATCATCATGACCCAGTAAGTCATCTATGCCCCTTATCTGACTATCCTCATCTCCCTTTCAGGTATATGATGGGCACTTCCCTTGTCCTCGCTGCCTCTCGGCAGTCATTTGCGCTGGCCAGGGATGGTGCACTCCCCCTGTCGAGGTTACTGTATCGGATAAACGTGCACACAGGTACCCCTGTTAATGTGGTCTTGTTCGATTGCTTGTTCGCAGTCCTCGTCGGACTGTTGAGCTTGGCGGGTTCGGCAGCGATTGATGCCGTGTTTACAATTGCTGTGACGGCAATGTACGTGTCGTACATTGTACCGATCGTATCAAGGTTCATGTGTGAGAATGACTACAAACCTGGTCCGTTCTCGATTGGAGTTTTAGTGAGCTCTACTTAGTGTTCGATATGTTGCTAACGAAGATACTAATCCGATTCCCAACAGAGCGGCCCGGTCTCCGCCATCGCGGTCATTTTCATGTCCTTCATGCTCGTTATACTTTGTTTCCCGAGCCACCCTAGCCCGGACGCAGCGTCGATGAACTACTCGTCGCTCGTCTTGGGTGGGGTATTGTTACTGGCAGTGGGGTGGTATTACATGCCTGTATACGGAGCTGTGCATTGGTTCCGGGGACCGGTATTCAATGTGAACTCGCGGAAGACCTCACGGGCATCGCTGGGTTTGGTTGTGGATGAGATGATGGAGAAAGAGGTCAGTAATTCGAATGATGATGGTTTACCTTGATGGGCGGGAGGTCCAAGGGCACGGATGCTTGCTTGGGGTTTTCGTTGTTGAGGGTTGATTCGACGTATTCGAGAGGTGTTTCGTTACTTCTAGGTTACATGTACATCTAAATCCTCTCTGTTGTGTTTCTCTAGTGCTACAGAACTTCAGAAGCTGCATGTTGATGTAGGTCATCAATATTAAATGGCTTCAAAGACCGCCAACCTTAAAAATTGCCGGTTCCCTTCTGTTCGGAGATGAGTCCGCCGCCCATTGAATCGCCTCTCGTCACGGTGGTGAACAATTCTATTAAATTTCTATCGTCGCAGCATGCGGCAGCTTCGGTTTGTGAAATGCTACACAGGAATGATATATTAAGAATATCTCATAGTGGGCTTCTCGAATGTCCTCGCAGCATCCCGGCAGCCATTTCCATTGGCTAGGAATCCCAGGATGGTGCTACTCCCCACTGGCATCCCTACGAAATAAATGCACATACGGGGACACCCGTCAATGCCGTAGTGTCACTTCGTGCTCCTCGCTGGTCTGCTTGCTCTATCGGGTTCTGTGGCGATAAACATTGTATTTACGATCACAGCCATGGCGTCAAAGTTCATATGTGATAACAATTTCAAGTCGGATCCGTTCTCAGTGGAAGTATTGGTGAGCTCTGTGTTTCATGGCCGTGTGGCGAGGCACAGAGACGCTGGTGTACATTTCCCGTAGAGTCCTATCTCGGCTATCACAGCTACGTTGGTACTTTCATGCTCATCATCCGACCAACCCTAGTCCCCAATCATCGGAAATAGACTATTGATCTCTCGTCCTGGGTGGAGATGCTTGTGTATGGTGAGTGAGTGGCTGGGACCAGATTCGATGTGGCGAAGACGACGCCGTCGATGTCAGTGGGTTCGGTCGCGGGTGAGACGGTTGAGAAAGACGTCTTCTTAACAGGTGATGGCTACCTTGAAGAGCGAGATGCAGATGGATATAACTCCATACTACGTGCTTCCGAGATGGCGCTGACGAAGTAGCCTACCTGGCGCTGGTCTTCCAAAAATTACAGTGCATTAGCCGCGTTGGTGTTTCTGTTCAAGTTGTTACTCACTCTTGGTTCAGGCTGCCAGTGCATGCACCGTGCTGGATTGATATCGCATAGGCAAGCTGATGGTAAGTACATACAATAAAGTAGTATTCGCTGCATTCTGACGGGCCAATGAAGCAGGCGTCGAATCGAGTTCAACGTTCATGTTCCGACACGGCGACATGCATCGGAAGGAAAATTCTTTGGGCTTACTACCTCAATCGTATCGCACAAGAACAGTATCTGGAATACTTTGCATAGCACCAGCCTGGTCACAGTTACTAGTAGCTTTTTGATTTCCGGAACTTTTTCTGAAGCAAACAATATTGATGATATGTGGCCCCATATCAACGAGGGTTCTCCAGAGGGGTTCAACGTTTCAGTTCTCATCAATGATGCAGGGCGCTGGCATATATGTATGTGGTTTACGCGGTCAAGACATAATAGGCACCGTGCGATATCATTTTGTTGGTGTGGCCTGTTCGGCCTTATCCTTTTGATCCTCGTTATCAGCTTCGTTACCTAATATTGCCCACTCATTTTTAGTAAATGCGGTTAAACTTGCCGCCTTCGTTCTTCACTATGGACCTTTTACCTCTCTCGCAGGTCCAACTCCCTTTTCTCATCGTCTGTTGTACTCGCTTTGTTTTGTCGCTCGCTAACCTGCTTGGGGCTCACCCAGCCCTTGGAGCCTTTGGAGCTCGTCGACGGACCCAGCGCTTTCGCCTACCTTACATAACCGCTAGTGATCAAAATTCACGGAGTATTACTCATACGTTGAAAACAAGGCGGATTCTTTATTAGTCAGTCACCCTCGTGAACAACTACGGCACTGGTCCTGCACCGTTATGGCACCCTCAGCATGCTGTGTGGCCTCATTGAAGCTTTCAGTCAAGACCTCGTGGTCCGGGGCCATTTCAACTTAAAGTTCGTGCAGTGCGGCAGTTCGGTTCAGGGCCAACTCCTTCGAATATTTATAACAGAAGAGAGACTGCACCATCACTCGTGGTCCTTTCGCGCTTACCATGAGGTCCGCTCGTACAACCTCATATGATTCGGATGAAGTTCTACTCGCGAGTTTGGGGTATAAACAAGAGCTCAAGCGAGAATTCAGACCCTTCGAGGTGGGCAGGAGATACTGATGTGTGGGGGTATATCAACTAATAATATTGTTGGTAGGTGTTCGGATTCGCATTTACTCTCTACGGACTTCTACCATCGATAGCGTACGTCCCGATGACTTTGTATCCATGTCTGTCATCTCTCAACTTTTGTTTCATCTTGCAGTTCCGTGCTTTCAACTTCGGCATCAAATGGAGGGCCTGTGTCGATGGTGTGGGGTGTATGTTGTATACATCTTGCTCTCACTATTCGTTCTCTGACCCGTTCTAGTGGGCCGTAGGGTTGTGTTTCATTCTGTGTATCGGGATGTCAATGGCAGAGCTCGCGTCATCGGCACCCACATCAGGAGGGGTGCGTGTCCCGCCACTTCATTCAAATGATCTATTAACGTTGTTTCATAGCTATACTATATGACGTACACCTTATCGTCCCCACGATATCGCAACATCTTGTGTTGGATTGTTGGATGTGAGTCCACATGTGTGTTTCCCTTATTTCCAGCGATTCAGGGACGAATTCTAGATGCGAACACAATTGGTATGGTCACTGGAGTAGGTACGGAAGATCATCTTTCATATTGCCTTTAAAGCCGTCATGGACGAGTTTAATTGGTGATTTATCAAGCTGCGATCAACTGGGCATGTGCTCTTCAGATCGCTGCCGCGGCTGACATGGGTTCTGGTGGGCAGTTGATTCTCACGAAGGGTCAATCCTAGTGAGTGTCTTCACCAATATCGCTTGCTATTTGCCATGACTGACTATGTGACAGTGGGATCTTCTCCATACTCCTCCTCAGCGAAGCCATTATCTGTAGTTTTGGGACCAAGTTGATTGGGAGGCTCCAAACGACATTCGTGTTTGCCAACATTCTGTGAGTTCGGGTTTTATTTATTTATGGCGATGTACTGAACGGAGTATAGGCTTTGCTTGGTGGTCATCGTCGCTCTGCCAATCGCGACGCCGAAAGAGTTGAAGAATACAGCCTCATATGTGTTTGGGAATTTCACAAATTGTGAGCACCCGATTCAATGTTTTAAAGTTGTCATACTTCGAGCCCAGGAATACTCATTTTGGTAGTTTCCGGATGGCCAGACGGTCTTGCATTCACTCTCGGTTTACTACCGCCTCTCTGGACAGTTTGTGAGCTCGGTCCTACGCTTGATCGGTTCACTCGATCTTTATCATCATTACTTCCTAGGTGGTTATGACTCAGTAATACATATCAGTGAAGAGTCACACAACCCTGCGATAGCTGCCCCTTGGGGAATAGTAAGTTTTTCCCTTACTCTCATGCTCGGAATCAACATCATCATCACAAAGGTTGGATCCATCGTGATTGCAGGTGTACTAGGATGGCGTGAGTCCTTGATTGTCTGTGCATAGCATGGGGTATTCATGTAGATATCAGTCATGAACGTGATGCTAGCATTCTGCATGGGGCCGGATCTCTCAGAAATCCTTAGCGCCCCTGGAAACCAGCCAATGGTCCAGATATTCCTGAATTCGTTCGGACCGTCATGGACGTTGGTGATATGGTCGTTCGTTATCATAGTTCAGTAGGTTGTCCGTTCCTGCTTGCGTCGCATGCTTCACACCACTTTCAGGTATATGGTGTGTACCAATGGACTACTTGCAGCATCACGGCAGTCGTTTGCATTTGCCAGGGACGGCGCTCTTCCCTTGTCGAACATCCTCTACCAGATTAATACGTACACGGGCACACCCGTCAACACGGTATTATTCGATTGCCTGTTCGCCCTCATCGTTGGACTACTCGCTTTTTTGGATTCTGCAGCCATCAATGCCGTCTTCACGGCTTCCGTAGCAGCTTTCTACGTGGCATACATGGTGCCTATCGCAGCAAGGTTCATCTTTGACAACGATTTTAAGCCAGGACCTTTTTCGCTCGGGGCATTGGTTGAGTTCCATTCAACCTATGCGTGTCGGGGGACGATCTAACCATGTCATGTAGGGTGCTCCTGTCGCTACCATTGCGGTTTCGTTTATGGTCTTCATGCTCATCATATTCTGTTTCCCGTCCAACCCCGGTCCTGACGCAGCATCAATGAACTATTCATCACTCGTCTTGGGTGGGGTGATACTGCTTGCGGTCGCATGGTACTACTTGCCTGTATACGGGGCTGTGCATTGGTTTCGTGGGCCGGCCCGTAACGTGGAGCAGTCTCCATCGTCGCAGGTGTCAGTGGGTTTGGCCACAGATGAGATCATCGAGGGAAAGCCTGAGATCGGTAAGGATGATGGCGTGCCTTGAGGCGCGAGAGGTCTATGTGCATGAATGCATGAAGGTTCTGTAGCTTGAAGCGCCCCGCTCCGTCTATGCGCCAACCCGCTCGATGACGTCGGATGCACGCGCAGGACCCATGCGGGCCCTGACTCGTGCACTGGCTCTTCCCATTTCCACGCCTTAGATATGGTCCTTTTACTCTTTGTGCCACTCGCCTAATTGTACAGTGTAAGTAGTGAGCCCGATGGGCTTCGAACATCAGCATATTTCTCCCGCTTTTCTCCCGCTCCAGTTCTCATCCAGTTTCGCGCTTCCACCGTCTTTCCGTCCGCTGTCTCGATCCACCGTCGTCATTCAGCACCGCCTTTCCGTTTTTGGTTCCGATCTATTACCGCTCGCCCCGTCTCTTTGTCTCTTAGCTACTCCTCCTTTCATCAAGCTGTTCCCCACCCGTGCTCGCTACCTTGCCTTCATCTCGGGCCACAGCTAGTTACCCACCTATAGTTCCGTTTTTAACAGTAGTGTTCTTCAGAACGATTCATAATACCAGATGATTGGAAGGAACCAGGCATACTTGAAGAAAATTCTTACCACTCAATATACTAGCACGCACGGACGATGCTTCCATACCACATTGACAGCTGGTTGACAGAGATTGAAGGCGAATGGCCAGACCTACCGAAAATTTCCGGGTTTCAAGTCTGCATGACCCAATTCGTATGTATGTCCTTCAGAACAATCCTCATCACCTTCATCCTCATACATGCTCCCCAAACGACTCCCATCACCTTTTGTGACTCGCTTGACTTCCATATGCACATGTTCAGCTGGTCCTGTGATCTTAAAACGCTTTAGAGGAGGCAGTCCATGCTCTCCTCTTTGCTTTTGATTCACGGTCTAGCGCGCTAGCTGCCTTTTGGGGGTAGTAGACCCTTCAGATTACATTGTTTCCGATCCATCTTCACAGGGATATAGCGTGGTCATCAAACATCTTTGGATTATACAGTAAGTGGTTCAGACGACGCGATACTTGCAAGCCTTGGATAATGACAAGGGTTCAAGCGAGCCTTAAAACCCCGAGGCTAGGTTCGGAGCAAGATTGGTGTATGCAGATCGTCCTTCCGCCGACGAGGTCTCTGGGTTTATTGCATTTAGCACCATTGGGTCGTTACCACCGATAGTGGACCAAGTACCCGTACATCTACTGTTCACAACCTCTAGCAGTTCTGTACTTCCGAGTTCGGTGCCCATCTTGGGGAATAGTAAGCCATGTTTTTTTTTCTTGTACTACTCTGGACTAACCTCGAAAGTTTGTAAGATCAATGCGGGTATTATTGTAATCTCGGGCATGCACATGGCTATATCAGGGGGTATTCATGTGGACATCATCATCAACGTGTGGTGCTGGGATTCTACACAGGGCCAGAACTTTTAGACGTGCTTGATGCCTTGACGCCCCTGTCAGCCAGCCGACCCAGATATTCTTAAATTCGTCTGGACCGTGATGTCAGGGATGCTGGTGACATAGTCGTTCATCACCACAGTCTAGTAGGTCTTTGGCCTACGCTCGGGACGTGGTCGCGGGAGAGAGAGGAAAGGATATTCGTAGTACTACTCAGTGGTTAGTACGAATGTGATGAGCTATCAGAGGCGTTCGGATACGAATGGCGGTGGAGAGAGAAGGTGTGTGCGGGCGGCAGCGCGCAGCGCTGTCCGGCTCCGGGCCGACCTGGGGTGAGGATAAGCTGCGAGGCGGGTGGGAATATCCGCCTCGCAGCGCTATCGCCAGAGTCTCCAGGAGTCCAGAACCCAGGGAGTGGAGGCGGATGCGGTGGCCCGTTGGGCACCGCCAGGGAGTGGAGGGTGGGTGAAGAGTGAGAACGGAAGGGACGGCTGCGGCGCTGACTCGCTGAGACGCAGAGCGGCCGTGAAGGCGAAAGGAAAGAGCGATGCAGCGCCACTTTCCTTACCCGTGGCCGAAGACCATGTTCTGTTCCTACGCTCGTGCCTTACTACATAACAGGCCACACTTGGATGAAGGACCATTCGGGCAGATTATGACCATTTCGGGAAGCCGCCTCTCGGGTCACAATTGCTCCCGAGATGTCGGGCCGTAGCGACCTGAAGTGCGTTCAACATGGATAGAACGGCGATTGGGAGGAAGTGGGGTTAGTTGGTTCCATGTGAGACTATGGAATAGGAGAAGGAAGACAGGGTACCTTGACGGGGAGGCATGTACAAAGATCTACGATCTTCGGCGTCGACATCACGAGGCGTTAAGTTCGAACCGTCGGGACGGCAAGGCTGTTTACATACCTCATTCGAACAATTGCGTAATGATGGGATGCACAATCGCCGCCGCAATCCTCAAGAATCAACTGCATCCGACCATTGGTGGTGGCTGGGACCGGATTTTATGCGGCGAAGGCGACACCGTCGGTGTCAGTGGGTTTGGTCGCGGGTGAGACGGTCGAGAAAGACGTCTTGATAGGTGATGCGGCTACCTTGAAGAGCGAGATGCAGATGGACATAACTGCAGTGACTACGTGTTTCCGAGATGGTGTTGACGAAGTAGCCTACCTGGTGCTGGTCTTCCAAAAATTATAGTGTATTGCCAGTGGCCGCGATGTTATTTCTGTTCAAGTTGTTACTCACTTTTGGTTCAGGCTGCCAGTGCATGCACCGCGCTGGATTGATATCGCATAGGCAAGCTGATTGGTAAGTACTACATACAACGAAATATTTGCTGCGTTTTGACGGGCCGATGAAGCAGGCGTCGAATCGAGTTCAACGTTCATGTTCCGACATGGCGACATGCATCGGATGGAGAGTTCTTTCCGCTTCTGCTACCTCAATCGTACCGCACAAGAACAATACCTGGAGTACTTCGCATGGCACCAGCCTGGTCACAGTTATTAGTAGCTTTTCGATTTCCGGAACTTTTGCCGAAGCAAACAATATTAATGATATGTGGCCCCATATCAACGAGGGTTCTCTAGAGAGGTTCAACGTTTCAGTTCTCATCAATGATGCAGGGCGCTGGCATATACAACCATCAACTGGTTTACGCGGTCAAAACATAATAGGCACCGTGTGATATTATTTTGTTGGACCAATGGTGGCCTGTCCAGCCTCATCCTCTTGATCCTTATTATCAGTTTCATTGATATTGCCCGCTTGCCCTTAAATGCGGCCTTTGGCGGCTTTCTTTCTTCACTCTTGTGGACCTTTTACCTCTCCCACAGGTCCAACAACTTTTTCTCGTCGTTCGTTGTGCTCGTTTCGTTTTGTCGCTCGCTGACCTGCTTGGGGCCCACCCAGCCCTTGGAGCCCTTGGAGTTCGCTCGACGGACCCAGCACCGCAATCATGGGCTGGGGCTCCGGGCTTTTCGCCTACTTCCCCGACTCCCACGATAGTGGAGGAGGGTTTTGTCGGGTGCAAACGTGCCGCTCCCTGCAAATCGAATCGAGTCATACTTCGTGTGCAGATCTCACACATGCGTAAACATCCCAATAAGTAAATCCGGTGGCGCTTCAGCACCCCTGTCTTTCCACGCTGCTTTGGCTCTTTCATTCACTTCGTCTGTCTTCCACACCTCCCGTTCTCATATTCTTTTCTTGTTCTTCCATCCAGTTCCTTCAAGCTTTCGTCTTCTATGTGAAGCTCCTCCAATGGCATTCGAGTGAATAATGCGTCTTCGAAGTCACTCAGTAACCGGGAGCGGTAATAATGCAACGAATGCATCTGACATCCAGTGCTGTATATGCTGGATCACTTCTGAGGCTACAATCCATAGTATATTTTCCAAATTCATGGTTAATATTTGACCTTGATAGCTCCCTCGAGTCATTACATATCAAGAAGTACTTATGGAAGCGACAGCTATCTCTGTGGCTACTAGCACTGGGGATTTAATCCCAGTAGACGCTCTCAAAGTTGAATCTACAACCGAGGCATCATTAGTTCGCTACTTCATCAATCAATGTTCACTCAGACAGCTTACCCGGCAGGCGCAGTTCCACATCCAGACCCACCACCAAGCACCGTGGTCGCACCATTGGTACAAATATCGTGGGCACCGCCAGACTCGAAGAAATAGATGTGATCGGGGACACCAGAATAACCGATCGACTTCGCCGAACCACTATTTGAGAGGTAGATACACTCTCCAGCCGTGGATCCCTGGCTGACGCCGATGCTCGAGCCAGTG
>JBBPLX010000366.1:0-26417 GCA_038090015.1 Leccinellum albellum | reverse complement strand
CAAGAGAGGAATTTAGCATGATCCACTCGCTGAGACCTAAGGAGTGGGAGCCGAGCGACGGTCGAGTGGCATAGATATTCGACGGGGATGCTTGTGGACGGTTCATTGAGCAGGATCCACTGAGAGAACCCAAAACTCTTCTCCAACCGTCAGTTTAGCGATGCATTGAAAACGACGCTGGCCATCGGTCTGTATAGCCGTGACGAACCGCCATACGGCCAGTGGCTCGGTGCGCTAAAGTCACTCGGAGTCCCCGTAGGCTGCACTCCTCATTGCGGGGTTTCCGCCACTGTGGCGAGCGTCAGATATCATGGAGAAGTTAAACATGTGGTGGTCGGGTGGAAAGGGTGGCGTCCTGAATAAATGGTTTAGCTTCATCGCAAGAGCGGAATCCATGCTTGCAGGAAGATTGTTAGCAGCTATCTGTATCAACTGTTGATATATCGAGTGACGTCCTAAATGGACATCAAGTCAGGACGTCAAGATGCTGATGGGTTGATGGACATGATCGATCGATCCCTTCCTCGACCCGTTCCAACACGTGTCCAAGCAAATGGTTCCCATTCCCAATATGAATCTCGTATTGACTCATGGTATCGAAACGTGAACTAAATGTCCTGAGAAGAAGTACATATATGAAATAATATAATAATTACTGCAGTCGGAAGGATGATGGTACATTAGAAGCATTAAGGCATGATACGATGCAGGTGGTCCGATCATACAAGAGATAGAATGAGCAGTGTTGTTGCTAGTCCATGTTGAAAGGAACGACGATGCTAAATTTTGCTTCAAACAAGGAGAGGGAAGATAAGAGGGGCGTGGGAGAGAGAGACAAAAGATCAAGGAGAGATCTCTTCACGCTCAATGATGGTCATTAGTCCAGGCACATTCGTCACCTTGTCCAAGGCGACAGGCTTTTGTGGGTCCGGAAGGGAGGACCGCGATGCAGATGCGTAGTATTGGATCTAGACACAACCACCATGATCAGTCGCAGTCCGCAAGGTCGTCGTGATGATACTCACATGTACCCGAAACTTGCCATCCTGCCTGTTCTTCGGTATACGAATTTGGCAAACCCAACTACAAAAGAAAAGCAAACAAACACTGTCAGCTGTCGCCACGACATTTTCCGGTGCCACCTGTCCACCAGAGTGCCACAAGACTAAAACTGAGGATCCCACCCGCCCACACTGGAGAGCATGGCAAGGAACGAAAAGAAATCGAGAAAACAATGAAAGACTCACCTCTCCTCAACGAGCACATTTGCACCAAGATATACGGCTTTTTCCAACAAACTCGCCCGCGAGCCGCGGAGTAACTTGGACACATCCACCGCACCCGTGCATACAAATCGGTCTCCATGATTCAGCGGTACCCGCCGTTTACATGTTGCATCTTCGCCAGATAAGGTCGGGTGAGTGATAGGTATGCCCGAAGCGAAATCGAGAGCGTCGTGCCGAGCCCGTTTGAACTTGACGAAGGCGTTGGCAACGGTGGACACGGTGAGAGTCATTCTGAGTGGGGAAGAAGGAGGAGTAGTCATCGAATAGTCGTCAAAGAGAAAGAGCGACGTGGTGGTGGTGGTGGTTGGTTGGACAATAATAAAATGGGATAAAACACAACCGAGCGGAGTTTGGACGACGCCACTGCCATCATGATCATAATTATTGGAGTAAGATCCAAACAGTCCACGGAGTACAAATATTCTCATGGTCAGCCTCGTGGATCACTGATCTACTCCATGTGTGTTCCTATCCCGCTCCATTCTTCCAACTCGCTCTCTTGTTTTGTGTGCATAGAGCGCGCCCGGCGGATACTAATGACGTCGCTTCCGGCACCCGTTCTCGTCAGTCCCAGCATGGATTCGTGCACTATGTCATCGAGTTAGGTTAGGTCACACTCCACGTTCCCTTTCTCATCATCAAAGGAGTTATCGAACGACTAACCTTTTCCTGCAAGCAAGTCGTCCGCAATCGGTATGCTCCCCGAGGTAATGTACCGCGTGGAAACTCCTTTAGCGATCAACGGCCGGGAAAGCATCTCTCTCAACTCAGACTTCAACGCTGCGATCTGGGCGCCCGTCCTTTTTTTTTGATGCTTGGTTGGCCCACCTTCATCTTCGGAAACACTGCATCATACATGATGGCACCTGCATCGCTTGATCGGAAGAGAGGTGGGGGACACTTACCTCACTACGTCCGAGTCAAGCTCTATCTCCATCGCCTCCGCGGTCTCTTTCAGCCACTGGCGTTCGTGATTCCGTTTCTTGATTCGGTGCTGCTGTGCATCAATCTGTCGAGCTAACCGGATTCGTTCCTTCAGGTGGTCGAGTAACGTTAACTCGACACTGATGTCGGGTATATCCGTATCCTCTGAGACCGCGATTCAAATGTTAGAGAAGTTATCGGGAGCAGAATCTACGTACGACGAGCCAAACTCGAGAGCAGTGTTCTCACGATCCTCCTCTCCTCGGGAGAAACCATGAGCAAACTGAACCCTTTGCGCATCGCACGCGCGGTCCGACCGCTCCGATGGACGAACACATCGGCAGACCGCGGAACTTGATAGTGTATGACATGGTCTACGGAAGGTATGTCCAGTCCCCGGGCTGCAATATCAGTCGCCAGGAGAATGGCGTTTGGTGTTGCCTTGAATCTGCCGAACTAGATGAGGTCGAGCTGAAGAAACTACGTTGAATCAAGTACCTATCGAGGTTTTTGAGGCGCTGGCGTTGCTCCAGCTGCGAATGCAACGGGAACACCTTCAGATTAAGGAGCTCCAAAAGGGGTGCGAGGCGTCTGATCCCATCGATTGCCGAAAGGAACACAAGCGAGCGACCAGGGTATCGTAGCAGAAAGTAATATAGATATGTGTCCTTGCAGGGTAAGAGGTAAATGAGCAGATGCTAGCGGCAACGTGTTTGTGGCGTTACCTTTTCGGATGCGAGGCACTCGATTTTGCTTTCTTGGAGCGTGGAGACGACACCGCCCTCCGGGCTGAGGTCAATGAGTTCTGGCTGCGGATCCCGGAAGTCAAGTCGCAGAAGTAGATCGTCTGATAGATTACGTGGCATGGGCGCCGTTACTCATTCAGATCGGGGTTGTGACTCACCAAGAGTGCTAGGAGGTTTGGAGGTACCCCTTCTTTCTAGCTTGTGTCTGGGGCGTTGTTTAAGATTTCGTTGGAGGTCCTTGCTCAGCGTTGCAGAGAACACAAAAGTTTGCAAATCGTTACTCAGGGGTAGGTTTGCATCACTTTCCTGACCATTTAGTTCTGGTTCTATCTCGTCCCCTCTGAAACAAGAGTGTCAGTTGCGTTCGTTCGCGTCAAGTCCATTGCCTCACTTTGAGGTGCGAATGGTAAGGCGGAGGATATTGTCCATCTCAGCAAAGTGCCCGGCTTCGATCATGCGATCCGCCTCATCCAACACGAGAACTCTGAGATTCTGAACTTGTTGCGCGAGAACTTCATCCTGATTGAACAGACCCTTTCTTTCAAGAGCGTGATGATCCAATTTCATGAAGAACGAACCTCTTGGAGAATATCCCATAACCTCCCGGGCGTTGCAATCAAAATGTCGACTCCGCGATTGAGAACGCGCCGTTGCTTTTGGGATGACATACCGCCGACTAGAACGGCGATGCTGATGAGAGGTGACGCCTGCACCTTCCTGCCATCAGGTCCCTTAATGTTGCCCTGGAGCTTCGATGGATCCACATCCTCGGGCTCTTCCTTGAGTGAGCCATCGACTGGCTTAAAAAACGCGTTGAGATGGTCCGAAACTTGCAGGGCGAGTTCTCGAGTGGGAGCGAGGATCAGGGCCTGAACACTGCGCTTTGGGGTAGGGTTCCTCGGCTCTGAGAGTATGCGGTGGAGAATAGGTAGTCCGTAAGCGAGGGTCTTCCCTGAACCCTAAGAACCTCCGCGTTAGTCGGTGAGGTGGGTGGAGTGAGTGAGACGTGCCGTTTCAGCTACGCCGATGATATCCCGATGTGAGAGTGCAAACGGGAGCGCCTGTGATTGGATTGGCGTGGGGGAGGTAAACGACTTGTTGTGTAGCACTCGGAGGAGATGAGGATGCAAATTGAAAGAGCGCCATTCAGGCAGGAGGGCAGCTGTTTGTGGGGTGAACCAGGACGGACGACATTGAATGATAGCGATATCGTACAATCGAACGACGCCTGAGAGGTCTCCGCCAGGCTGGTGGACGACTGGCGGGACGGCTTGTTGGGCGCGCTGCTGGTGTCTGGAGCCTGTAAGACCTAACCGTAGGCTCGGACATATTAGACGTAATTCACCGAAGCTACATAGAAGGCGAACGAACGTTGAACCTGACAACTTTTCCGCCGTCTTTTTCCTCATAGACGACCTCGACATCGTCGACCTCTTCGAGTTCGAGAATGCCGTCGTCAACGTCGAGGCCGGTCTCCACTGGTCTCGAGACCGCCTTCCACGGTAAGCGGTCGAGCGATCCGTAACGGACCTTTACTTTTTTAGCTCTTGACGGGCGCTGAGAACGTGCCTTTCTTTTGGACATTTCTCGAGACTGCCTTGTCATCGGCGAGGACAGAGCGGTTGTTTGGCAGAACCTTCTGATCCAAACATGGTTTACTATAAATGGTCTCTCTTGGCTTTATTGTGGGTCCAAGCGGACTTGCACATATTTCCTCTGCACCGGCGTACCCGCTCGTTACCTCCTCATCGTTACCGTTCACCGTTCACCCTACAGCACGAATTTTTCGTGTCGCAGCGTTTGCTGTCCCTTCTTGACCGTCAATCTAGGTGAGGCTAGTTATATCACCTCTGTGGGAACTCCTATGCCCCGTCCTCACGCCACGGTGGAAGTAGTTTGAATACCCATTCATGGCTCCACAACCGTTCCTCCCCGTCGAGGTTTGGAGACACATATTTTCCCTGGTCATCCGTGTGCCTGGCGTACTGCTGGCAGACCGACTCGACCCCTTCTCCGAGACTCGCGATGCTGACGTCTATTGGAGCATGGCACAGTCCAATCGATTAGCCCTGTTATCAGTATGCAAAGACTGGCATTTGATAGTATCAGAGCTCATCCACGAGCATATCCACCTCACTTGCTCCAGACAAGTCATCATCTTTGCCGATCGTCTCGAGCAAAGCAAGGCCAAAGATGGCCACCGTGCACTCGGTTCGTTGACCCGTCGCGTGGACGTTCAGCTCCACAATCCACTTCAACAGGACGCGAGGCACCTCGCTCGTCTTTTACGCTGTACTCCCAATCTCGAGATCTTTGTCAACAGCAACTTCTACATGTCCCTGACGCCAAATTCCCAGACTATCCTCCCTCCCACACAGACCCCCACCGAAATCGTAAAAGCGCTCCTCACGACGTGTGCGCATTCCCTTCGCAGGATAGAGTGGACATGCAACGAAAGTCCGTCATGGAGCGATCTGATCGACGTTCTCCGCGACGTGGTCGGTCTTCGCAGCCTCACTCTGGCTAATATATACGGATCATACCCCGAAAGACCCCGTCAGGAGCACCTCATATTACCCAACCTCAGAACTCTCATCTTGGGAGACAGTCCCTCGTTCTCACACGCATCTTTGGGAAACGTCCCTCTCAACACCCTCCTTCTCATGCTCTCCAAGTCCCCCAATCAATTGCCTTGTCTACAGCGCCTTGAAGGCTTTTCTCCGTTCAGCCCAGATTTTTTGAGAACCCACGGACCCAAGATCCGGGTAGTAAGGACGGTCGCATATACCCCACTCTTGCCGGAAATCATTGCCGAATGTCCCAACCTCGAAACATTTGTTACGATCTTTCCACATCAACACCTTGAAAATCTCTACCATCCCACTCTCAAACGCATCGGTATCTTCCCTATCAGCGAAGATCTCGTCGGTGTACCGTTTCCTATATTCGCTGCCTACATCATGAAACCGCTAGAAGACCTGATGTGTCAGATTGAGGAATCTAACTTGCCAAAGCTAAGACAGATTCGGATACGAAACACGGGGACATTGGCAGGGGTAGTAGAACATGCCCTATTCATCCAAAAATGGCGTAAACGTTGGAGTTCTAGAGGCGTGCGGTTCGATGACAAGGACGGGAATCCTTTCCTGTCAGGGATCTCGGACAAGGCTGAGGATGGCCTAGAGGTTCATGGTTCTCGGGCTTAGCATCCCTGCACGCATCGACTCTTTTTTATTCATCCTCTCGTTCTTTTTCCCATTTGTTCCAGTTCGTTCATTACCAATTAATTGTCTGCGTGAGATCCCCCCTAAAGATTCTCCTCACGGCTTTTGTGTCCGCATTGTTAGCATCATAGCATGTATTCGGGGTTTTAATACAGCATCCAATGCGTTGTACGATACCTGACTCAGACTTTCTTGGGCAAGAACCATTTGAATTTTTTCAGCATATGAAAGTTAACTTTGTGCTAGATTATAAACAGCACAGTATTCGTATCTATATTACATACAGCAGTATAGTGCATATCGATGTGACATAAAACGCAGGTCCATACCAATAAGTAGGCTTCCCCAGACCAAATAGGTATATATCGCCGAGCTACTAGTACATCCCCCGAACCGGCGGTGGAACGGCTCTGGGTCGCAACGTAACCATGCGAGTCACCTTGACTTGTTTCCCAGCCTTACCGAAATACCTCTCGGTATCAAACGACCAATGCAAACTGCCCACGATCCAATCCGCAAGTCCGTCGACGTAAACGCGTACGTCTGCGTCCACGGCAGGTCCCCAGGAAGGCAATAGTGCGCGATCGTTTACGAACCGATCGATAGCACACTTGCAAAAGTCGCCGACGACGTTGACAGCATCTTGGAGCCCCAGTCCTTGTTCGTGCATGATGACGTCAATCATGTTGTGCGTGTGCCCTTTGGACTGTTCGACGTCGTACGAAAAGATGTCCTGGGAAGATTCGGACTCTGTGACGGTCATTGCCGGCGTAAAGGATCCGACTTACGTTGGACCAGGTGACGAGATCGTTTGCGGCCTCGCCGAGGCTTCGAATGATGGGAGAGTCCATGACGTTATCGGGGATGTGAAGGTGGTGAGCGTATTCGATGAGCGCCCAGCTGGGCTTGCAGCCGCTCGTGTCGCGACGAAGAGCGATGTATGACTCGAGATCGGGGATGGTTTCGTTGATGCGGTCGAGCGTTTGTTGATGGATCGCCTGGAAGAAGAGCTCCATCGTCTCCAAGAACCGTTGGCAAGTACCCGGAGATGCCGTTTGGCTGATTCGTTCGAATAAACTAGTAGCAGGATGAGTAAAGTCAGCATGTTTTTCCGAAGCTAGGAAGAGGCAAAGAGGGTCGATGTTTGAAAAGAAGAAAAGGAGAAAAAAATCACAAACTTTTTCGACATCCGATTCAGGCGCGCCGGAGAACGATATGTGTGTGGATGATAAAATGAGTTCATAACTACATTGGCGACCTCGCCTATGCCACGATCGTCCATGTCATCGGAGAGATTATCCAAGTGGAAGAGCCAATTGAGGAAATCGCTGCAGACGCGGAGTTGGGGATAGCCGATATGAGGATAACACATCGCCGCGAGCTTTCCAGCCTTGAGACCGTGAAAGGCACAAGCCATGGTTTCATCGAGTTCGGGGTCGCTGTCTAACAGCCATCGCTTCGACTCTACTGAAACAAGCTCGTGGTTCCTGTCCATGTGCAGATCAAACGAACAGTGTGAGACGAGGTCGGGAAGGAGAAACATCGTGGAAGTCGATCTGGAGGTGAGCGGCAAGGTTGGCATCTTGAAATGACAGACTGGACGATAAAGGAACGACGATGAATGATGGGACCAGAACGAGGGAAAGGATATGGATGATCATGGCCGATATTGCAGGACTTATAACTGCGAGCGAGGACCAGTCAACTTTCAAAGTGGACAGCGGGGGATCAACATTTGTAGGATTTCGAACAGGCCGGGCGCAAGCGCTGACAGAAATATTATCTAATTACTGCGCGATTTCTTCAGACTGAATTGTGATGGCGATGATCAGGGTAGAAGGTTAGCAAGACCACCAGAGGAGAGTGGCTTACGATTTTCAGCAGAAAGACAGTGGACATATGAGTATGATATGACTTGAAACGACACATTGAGTTCTTTCTTTCAGATCAGTGACAAGACATGATGCTTGCGATAGCAGCAGAGATAACGATAACGCATCACGAGGGGGAGAATTGACATAAAGATCGACATTTGCGCCGCAACCTGTGAATATTTGAACGATCCTCAGTGTCAATTTGTGGGCCCTGCACGTTGAGATGTCCATACAGCCACTATCCTCCGAGCCAAAGCACTGTCAGCATAAACCTAGAGATTGTGGCATTAGTCCTTAAGGTAAACTTTGGTTCGACAGTGAAAGTTTCGACTCTGTTTTCCTCCAGAGGTTTCAATACTAGCATCTGGAAGACCGACGTGTCAGCAAAGCGTCGTCCGTTCGGACGCACATACGTTAAGCGAATCCATACGTGATGTATAGGAAGTCGTGAAGTTTAAGAGGCGCAGCGGGGTCGTTGTGCTGGGTCGACGAATTGGCACTCCGGGAGCTGGGGGCGTGGTGTTAAGGGGAGGAAGGCGTGTCCAAATCGTCGGACTCCAGCGTGGCCCCCAATGAATCGTCAGTATCGCACTGTGTTCAGGAGATTGTTGGGATTTACAGTGCATCGACCATACTACTCTAGTGGTGTGGTTTCTTGATGGCCATGTACAATCAAGTAACCGATTCGATGAGCACAAAGACAGAACGGGAGACGGTTTTACATAAACACGGTTCTGTTATTTTATAACATATTACAGGGACAGTGTAGTGCAGGCGCGTTGAATTTAGAGAAAGTGGTATTTGCCGGCGCCTGGATGCGTTTGATTTGGAAAAGGAGTGTACATGCCACGAACCCAATACACATCAGTCGGACCGGTGGCATGCGGGGTAACTTGAACATAGTGATAATATTAAGCAATTAAGCAATTAAGGCCTAAGAAGGCTTACATGCACGTCGGCCTAAATTATATGTCCGACTCACTCAGATTCAACTCCAACCGCCTATGCCGAGCCCGGCTCCAGAAATCCCCAATCCCAATCCACAGGAGCGGGAGATGTCAGTGGCATGTATATTGACCGCTGTATGTGTGACAAAGAACCAGAACGAACACGAACCGAGCGGGAAAAACTGACTAGAACGATCATAATAAATGTAAAACCTGGATATAGTATCTATTTTCTGTTCTTCTTCCTCTTTTCCCATTGTTTCGGTGTTCCCTCTTGCAGCCTATTGAAATCAACTTGCATTCATGTTGAGCGCTCTCGCTTCACCTCACCTATCCGGTTTCAATCGTTCTCGTTTTGCCCATGATCACAAATTTCGAGTCCATCATCAATTCATGCGTTTCCTCAACGTAGGCAAACAGGAGGTATGTCGTAGTAATAATCGGAGGTGTTCAAGTCCTCGAAAACTCGTTGAAGAGGCGGAATAAGCGGTCACTGTCAGTACGGAAGGGGTGCAACTTGACTAGATTTTCGAACACCTCGTCTTTCACTTCGCCTTCCATAGTGGCGAGTGTTCCGGAGGTCTAAGACAGCACGTTCTACAATAAGCTCGAGGGAGTTGAGGAGGACAACAGGACGGGATGTCCGGCCATCCAAGAAGAGTCCATGGAGCTATGGCCATGGAGCAGCTCAGTCAGGGCAGTCATTTGTCTGATTGGAAA
Source organism: Leccinellum albellum (assembly GCA_038090015.1). Classification (NCBI taxonomy): domain Eukaryota; kingdom Fungi; phylum Basidiomycota; class Agaricomycetes; order Boletales; family Boletaceae; genus Leccinellum; species Leccinellum albellum. Next base: position 16,696 of record JBBPLX010000366.1, on the reverse strand, counting down.
TGACACAATTCTTTCTTTCAAATCAGTGACAAGACGTGATGCTTGCGATAGGAACAGAGAAATGTTAACGCACGTACGACGAGCGGCTCAGGAGGCTTGTGAGAATTCAAATGGAGATTAACATTTCTTCAATTTGGGCTGCAACCCATGGACAATCGTTATAAACCTAGAGCCTGGTAATAGAGGTAGCATTAGTACTGAGACATACTGGTCACGATAAGCAACGCCGAGTACGTAGAACAGGAGCGACGTCGGTGATCAAATCTAACAATTAGAACGACGGAAAAGGATGTGGTCTCTGGGTGAGCCTGGGTAAACGGCGCGCATCTTTTTCGTCATCAGCGCTCAGCGTGATTAGTAGGCTTTCAACGCACGGAGGCTTATGTAGAGTGACCATTCAAGAGAGATATACCGATCATATATCTGAGTCACGTCTCGGCTCTCCTAGGCAAAATCACCGCGCGGATAACGGACCGATGCCGGCTCGAACGGTCTGTGCCCCATAGACCTGGACCGAGTCAGACGCTGGTGTCTGTTACGGGGTAACAAAACATCGGATGCATGTTGACTTCCGCCGGTCTCGTCCAATGGAAAAATTAGCGATGTAACTTCTCGTGTAGAGTAACCAGGAACCTTAATGCCTAGTGGGGAAGGTCCGGCGCGATTTTGGCGGTGGCTGCTCTAACTTTTGTTTCGCACTTTTGTAGACAGCTTGGGGTGCGAGGAGCCGTCTGATGGATGCTCCAATTTCAGGAGGTTCAAGATAAGAAGGAGCCCTTTCCGCGAGAGGTGCGATTACATAAGCACACACAGATCTCAACTCGCCCGGTAACCTCGCCGGACTATAAGACCACCAAGCCATGCCTAGGAAATTTGGCTCACGCGCGTCCGCACAGGCCCATCCGAGGGCACCTCACCGTGTTCACGTTCAGATGTCATCACCATCAGGACGTTCCTTTGGCGTACCGAACGCACTGGGAATACAGCAACCCAGCGACGTCGAGGATGTCAGCGAGCGCACTTCCTGGGCACGGTCGACTATCTTATCCAGGTTGATGGCACATGAGGACCACGGGATCAAGTCTCCAACATCGGAGCGGCCGCCAATCCCGAGCGCGCTGCATGTCCGTGAACCCGACTCGACCCCCCTCCCAGTGCTGTCCATGATCGTGTTGTCCATCGTGAGCATGCTTTTATCCCACCCATAGGATGGTTCTCAGCGTCGCGTAGACAATGCTAAGCGAGTTCTTGCTTGCGAACGTATCGATGCCGTTCCTACTCTTCATGGTCAAAGGCATGCATTCGTACAGAACTACATCGTGTGACACGTCTGAAATGTCTGGTCATTCCAGGGTTCAACGAGTTCAAGGACGAATCAGAAATTGCCTTTTATACCGGCATTCTAGGTCGGCTTTGGCTTCCTTTTGTCATAGGATATGCACTTACCCCACTTGTCCAGTCGCCGCTTTCTTCCTCACTCAATTCCTTACCTCTCTCCTATGGGTATGTACCTCCCATTCTCGTCCTGCTATGATTCACCTCATTATCTTATAGGCTACCGTCGCTGACAGGCATGGCAATCGCACTGTCTTGTTTTTCTCTTTGCTTGGGAGTGCCGTCACTGTTTCCGTCTTTGGCACTTGCACAACATTCCGCCAGGCACTCGTCGTTCGCCTCCTCCAAGGTATCTTTGCTGGCGCAGTCGGCGTAGCTCGTGGATGCGTCACCAATGTAACCGACGCCACCAACGAAGGCAGGGCATATGCCATCATGGGGTAGCCAAATCCTCTCCTCCTATCATCTTGTCCTAACCACTATTTTGCAGCTTTTGCTGGGGATTAGGGGGTGTTTCAGGAGCAGTCGTAGGAGGAGCATGTGCGTTATCTTTCACTTATCTACCGTTTCAGCAGCTCACGTGTACATATCAGTTGAGCGACCTGCGGATAAGTGGCCAGAGGTGTTTGGTCCTATCCCTTTTTTCGTAGAACTCCCGTACTTTTTGCCATGTGCTTTGGCTGGCAGTATAGCCATTATTGGTGCGCCATTTTCCTTCTTCATTTCACTTAAACCTATCAGTCTCGCACAGGATCGGTCTTATCACTTTTCCTTGGGTCAGACGGAGGACCAAAGGAAGGTGTTATTCGCCTTCCCCTCGAGAAACCTGGAAACCATCACCCGCCAATACCAGAAGAAGACGAAAGTGTGGACGAGCCCTTTGAAGTCGAGCAACCTACGGGGTTTTTTGGTACCCTAAAGCGGCAGATTTCCCGTCCATTCTCTATTTATACCGCATCAAGCTCTCCGGTCATCCATCCCACTGAGATCCCCACCACACCATCTTTCCCTCTGATTTCATCTCCGCCCTTGAATAGGCACCGATTGAGCCGGGCAAACGGCTCCGCATATGGTTACAGCGGAAATCAGAGGCATCGACTAGCAAAGACGATCACGCCACGCAGGAGTATGGCGAGTACGCTCAGGAGTCAGAGTACCTTTTTCGATGGCCCTCAGTCTTATGAGGGCTCAGAGCTCAGCTTCACACAACGATTACTCATGGCGAACGAAAATGCAGTGACAAATATTGCCGACTTGTGGGTTGCTGCTGCGATGAACGTCGACAACGAGGAACAATATGACTTGGATATGGACGTGTCCATGGACGAGGAGCAGGGAGGGTTGGATGTGGAAGAGGATCTTGATGGTCAGGACGCCCTCAGGCCAGTCCGCGGGAGGACGGGTTCGCGGAGTATTCGTGGTGCGACGACCTTGCCGCGACGCGGCCCACGTTCGACGAGCGCCATGTCTCCATCAATTCAAGGCGATTCCCGACGCTCTATCTCACGTACGTCTGCCTTTGGGTCCTCGGTGTTCGGGGGAAACCGTCTCTCCCGCCGTTCATCTGCAACTGGTCCAAGTATATTTGCCCACCCGGGCGTCCGTACACCGACTGCTGTGCTTGATGCACAGCTGCGCGAGGCAGAGCCTCTGGATGCATTACCTCCTATTCTTGAACGGCAAGGGTCAGCTAATGCCATCAATGCGACCGAGGTTGGTATCGTGGAAGAAGTGGCGGAGAAATCCCCATCACTGGTGTCACAACTCCCTATCCTAGTCATCATTCAGTATGGGTTGCTGGCGCTGCACAGTACGACACACGATCAGGTCTTCCTATCATACCTTGTTACGTGAGTCAACTCTTTACTCAGGTTGGCGAGGAAGTTGATAAGAGTGACAGCGATTATAATTCTGGAGGGTTAAATCTGAGCCCGGGACATTTTTCACAATTAAGTGCGTGCTATTGGCGTTTTGTCCGGAGCGCTACTCACTTCGTATGTTGCAGTTGCTCTGATGTGCCTATTCCAGATCGTCTACCAATTCTATCTCTATCCGTGAGTGACTCGTATGTTCGCCTCTTATCCGATGCTAATTTCTTTCTTTAGAAATATCGGGCACGTCCATGCATCTTGCTGGCGACCAATATGATTCTGACAATAGCTTTAGCCCTCCCCGTGGACGTTTCTCGCATATGGCGATGTTCCGAATGGGGTCGTTCTTATTCATACCTGCTTACCTGACCGTCGTGCTATACCGCATCTTTGCAAGTGCAACTGATAGTGGCAACATCTTCCTCATGTCTGGTGAGTCATATCCTATGTCGCTCCAGTACGTTCAATCTCAACTTCTCCCCTCCTTCCCAGCTCTCTCGGTGAGCACGTAAGCGCATTTACCTTGGCTGATCCAGTTTGGTCGCTAACGAACAAATGTAAGCGCCGTTCGGTATTGTGGCAATACGTTTGCATATACGTCCGTGGCAATCCTTCTGAACTACAGTATGTCCTCTCTTACGTGTTATCCCGTGCATCGTATGTCAAGATTGATTTCCCAACCTAGTGACTCCGCCAGCCTCAGTCGGCTTTGCCAACGGCGCTGCACAGAGTATCGTTAGCCTTGCACGTTGTTTTGGACCGATTATTGGGGGCTACGTGAGTTCCCTTAGTCTCTGCTAGGACGGTGACCTGATGATGGTGTCTCCCTTGACAGCTCTGGTCGGCGAGCACACAGGATGACCCGTCAGGGTACCCGCTTGGTTTCCTGGCATGTGCGGTGACGTGCGCGATCGCTGTGGCCCACAGCTTTTTGATCCGATGATCCGGTGGTAGGGTGATCGTGATTCGCCCCTTTTTCACCTCGTCTTCTTTTTATCACATCACAGTTGAAACAACACATCACACACGGACTACACCAGGAAATGGAATGGAAAGCATATTCTTATCACAATCCATCATGGCTCCCGGTTGTTTTATACAGTTTCGTTTCATATCTTCCTTATTTTTTTTGTCGCTAGTTGGATTTTCCCCATTGTTGTCCCTTCTATAAGAACCGGTGGACGTTATCCAACCTTGTAATTCCCTATTCACATTGTTCGATATCTCCTCGTCGTGATTCTATTAGATAACGTGCGATCATTAGCATCAATAATATATAGAACTTCGGGAAGATGCAATAATTTTGAGACGTCGTGCACCATAAGAGTAGATGTTCCTGGTGATTCCGGTGCTGTCGATAAAGATTCGTATAATGTACAAGGTTCGTGTCGTGTCTAATATCGAGCATACAGAACGACACAAACGATAGCAAAGCCAGTAAGAGTCATGTCGTCACAGACATTGTTTCTCCAAATCTAGGAACAGAGGCGGGTGTCGATACCAATCTCTAAACAGGAAGAGGTTAACCAATGATTCCAGGACGTGCTCTTGGAAGACCACTCACACAGGTTCATTCCCGACTATACCCTCGCACTATCGTCTCGTTCCATCACCTGGTACTGCAAGTTCTCCAACGCCTCCTCGTGCCGCTGGAGCAGTAACCGCTCTACCCAGCCACCCTTTGGAAACGGTTTATTCCACCGGTTGTGCAAATGCACTGCAAATATCTTTTTCAGCGCGAGGTCGAGCCCACCACCTTCTTCCAGACCATACCCCTCCACCCAGTGCCCGTCTGCACGGTCGGGCAAGAATGGGTCGGGGACGCTGTTGTCGAGTCGACAGGCGAGGGGATCGCTAAAGCAGAACGGGAGGATCTTGAATGGAGGAATCGACTCAGCGAGAAGGCGACGCCAGAGGCGGAGATAGAGGATCGCACCCCAGTCTGTCGAAGGCGAGCGAGGGGGTGTGGACGTGGCCATGAGATGAAAGGCTTCGCAGAGGTAGGGCGAGTACTGTTTGAAGTGCATGAGAGCGCCGTTGAGCGCTTGGTAGGTTTTTGCTAGACAGTGTGGTGTCAATTGATGTGTAAACAGGTGGGGGAGGAAGGAAGACGTTACCCCAGCAGTCCCACTGCGTCACGAACTCGTGCTCGAGAAGAGGCTCGAGGTCGCGTGTGACGAGCATGTCCATGTCAATCCATACACCACCGTAGCGCCATATGACGAGAAGACGGACAAGGTCACCGTCGACCCATGCTTTCTTGTCGTTCAGTCGAAGAAGGTTGCTCGATTCCAAGGCGGTGCCCTCTGCGAGGGTAGGAATATCGACAATGTTAAGCAAAAAAGATTCGGGATAGCGTTGGAGGTAGTTTTGCACGATCGGGTTCTCGGTGAGATCACCGTTCGACCAGAGAATGAGGCGAGAGCGAGGCAGATTCTGAGTGGCAAAGAAGGACTTGAGCATAAACTCTTGGCGTTCCCCAAACGGGACGAGGTCCGTGCGCCAGTAGGTATGATACTGGTTGCGATGTTCGGGCGGTATCCAGGCTTGTTGAAGGGTGTCATGCTCTGGCAGAACGACAGTGCCAGCAAAGGCATAGCAGTCCATTCCCATTCGCATGGGGACCCCTGCTTGCACCTCGAAACGCTTTTTTCCATAGAGCTGTTCGCTGAGGTTGTACGACGAACTGACGCGGTCTGGATCAAAGCAACCGGAGAGGCGGGTGATGGGGTGGATTTCTTTCGTGATCCAGTTGCGGTCATAGAAAACGAGGTCGACATGGAGATGAGGCTCAAACGCTCGCCAGACCCACCAGAGCGTGAAGAGCGCGGCAGGGACGACGAATTTCAAGATGTTGAATAACAAGCGAGGTCTGATGAGTGACATCTTGGCCGCCACGGACGTGCCAGTGAGGAACGATGGTTAACGCTCAAGAGAGAATCGCCGGGTGCCACGGTAGCATATGAACATTGAAACAGCGCAATCATCTCGGTTGCGTCAAATGGTCCGCATCGCCTGATTGAGACGTTGACAAAGTCCAATTGACTGTTCCTACCAGTGAGGAATCCTCGGTGTGGTATATGGTGGCCCTATCCTTGCTCCGAGTCCTTATGAGACTCTTGTTTCTGCAGCTTCCTCGCGCCAACCGAGGGGTCGCCACATGGCAATATTCTCTACCAGAACGCCCAGCCTTTCGCCCCCCACTCAGACCCGACGCCGTGCTAGTTTCGTTTGCAAGGGCCCCCAGAAACTGGGAAATTCAAGTGATACTGAGACAGAAGTGAACACGTTCTATGATAGCATCATCGTCCTCACAGACCACTTGATCCAATACGGTACGCCACTTCCGAGCACCAATGGATTGATCGGACGGAATCACTTATGTAGATCCAGGACCGCCACATGGCAAGACTCTCTGCCAAATCCGTCCGACTCTAACCTCGTGCTACATATTCTGGGCTCTCAGTTCCGTTTACAAGGACCCACAGGTATGAGACATCCAAGTGGCACTGAGACAGATGCTAGTCCAGTAAAGTACGCTCATGGTATCGTGGTCCCAACAGACCACTTTGGGGCATCTACGAGTTACATAACGTTTGAGACGTCGGGCTCAAGCGGACTCAAACATACGGTAATCATGGTCGTAACATCATTCCCTTTCTGTCTCACTGCCGACATACCTGCAGTGATTTTTTCCCTGAAATGAGACACCCGGTGAGGTGTTTATAGCATGGACTCGAGAGGGCCATCGACTCTCCATTTTACCTCCATCCTGCCATGACGGGCTCTACCATCGCGTACGCCCTCGCCTTTGGGTGCATCACGATCTACATCGGCAGACAACTCTTCTGGAATGCAAAATCTACTTTTCCACTCCCTCCTGGCCCTCCTGGCTTACCGTGGGTTGGAAATGTCATCGGAATCAATGCAGGTGCCCCGTGGAGAACCTATACAGAATGGGCAAAGACCTACGGCAAGTCAAGCATGCAGAGACCACAACCTACCACTCATTTGGTTGCTCGCGCAGGTGACATTGTATACTCTCGACTATTAGGCAAAGATATTATTATCCTCAATTCAGAAGAAATGGCAAAGGATCTACTTGAGAACCGTTCTTCCAACTATTCTGACCGTCCTCACCTCGTTATCAACGAAATGTATGTCCCTCTTATGGTATTGGATAGGCAATTTGGACTACCAATGATCCTAGGTCTGGGGTCGATTTCGCTACTGCAGTAGTGGGATATGGTGACAGATGGCGACTCCATAGACGGTTTGGCCACCAGACGTTCAGGCTCGACGCGGCACCCAGATTTTTGTCTTTGCAACACAACAAGGCATGTCAACTCCTCCGACGGCTGTTCAATAGGCCGAATCAACTTGACGATCATGTGCTTGAGTACGTGTCCCAGCTTTAGTGCAATGGCGAAACAAGTGTTGACTTTGCACCAAGATACACGGCTTCGGTTATTTTGAACAGCGTGTATGATTACGACCCCGAATCTAGGGACGACAAAGTCATCAAGGGTCTAGAGCAGGTTCAGGAAATTGCCTTGTCAGTTGTGCGTCCCGGTGTCGCGATCGCTATCTCCACCTTCCCGATACGTGAGCAAATTGGATGCGCCGCTATACGATCCAGTAATCTAAAGTTCCCCGCAGTGGAGACATTCCCGGAATGGCTTCCGGGTATGTCATTCAAAAAGGAAATAGCGGCTGCGAAAAAGCTTGCAAACCAATTCGTCGAAGCACAATTCCAACATTGTGTACAAAATGTAGTGAGATCCCATATACATCATCTCGTGTCTCTGTTCACTATTCTGCAAAGACGGATTGCGATGCTGCTCCAGGCATGATACACGACGCGCTGAGAAAGGCGGGGGAGAAAGGGGCAGTGCCGAATAAATTATGGTTGAAGACCCTAAGTGAAGCAGCTGCTTCCGCTTCTCTGGGTAAGCATGTTAGAAACTTGGGTTGGTCCCTACTCAATGCACTGTGTTCTCTGGCGTTATAGCTGCGACGGAAACAGTGAGTCCATTGACGTAGTCAACGAAGAATTTGTGTTGATGCCATAACTTTTGGGAACAGTCTCACTCGACTCTCATGACGTTCTTCCTCATGATGATGTTGAATCCGGCGGTTCAGAAAAAGGCACAAGCTCAAATTGATGCTGTGGTGGGCAGGGACAGATTGCCATCGATAGATGATCGACCTTCCCTGCCGCTCGTCGATGCCATATTTTGGGAAACATTCAGGTACAATCCTGTCACCCCTCTCTGTGAGTAACGCTGGACCCTGGGTAATTTTTGATGCTGATGCCTGTAATTACTTAGCCATTCCCCATGCTGCTGTGAACGACGACGTGTATAACGGATTCCACATCCCAAAGGGTGAAAAATTCTTGCTTGCCACAGCGACAGAACTTCTACTAACATATGTTGCTTCAGGTGCCATCGTTATATCGAACCTGTGGTTAGACTCTCCTACTTTTATTCCGAACAGACTTTGGTAACCCATGACATTTCCAGGGCGATGTCTCGTGACGAAAGGAGGTACCCCAATCCACACGCGTTCCTTCCTGAACGATTTCTCAACAACGATGGTTCACTCAAACCGAACGACGTCCTACACATCGCGTATGGGTTTGGTCGCCGGATGTGCGTCGGGCGACACTTTGCCGACACGTCAGTATGGTCCACGATCGCCAAAGTGCTGGCTGTCTTCCACATATCGAAACCCCTGGATGAAAACGGAGTCGAAATTACCGTCGAACCGAAGTTTACGAGCGCGCTCGCCGTGTGAGTAGAACATGAAGGGACTGATTCGTCCATTCGCATTGAATTTTTGGTTGCTGTTTACAGGCATCCTCTCCCGTTTGATTGTAGGATTGTGCCTCGCGTTCCAGGTATGGAGGCAGAGAAGCTGAACGAGCTGATTGCTGTGAGCGATGCTTAGGGCCGCCCGCACCCCCACGGATCTGTTTCATTTTCATTTATGTGTGCTAATGTGTTGTGACTGTACTTATAGTGAGGTGCTATGTTGTAGAGATGTAGGTATGACTAGGTGGTAACTTTGCAATGGTCTTGATAGCAGATCCAGGAGACTACGGCAAACAATAAATGTCCAAGGCAGTGGATATCCGCCTGCGAATGGCACTGAGAGTCGTCGAGCAATCTAGCGGCTGGGCATAGTCGGAACCACTCGCTCAACGCATAACTGCTTGATCAACCGACGCCATATGTGCCACGATGTCATCTAAGTTTATAACGAAGTCAGAAACGCATTTTTGCAAAGCAGGACACGTAGTGACACCGTCCCAGCAACGGGGGGAGGAATATCGCGGCAAAATGAAACGAGAGAGCATTACTATATGGTACAAAAACATAATGACGACGCGAAAATCGCATAATGGCAGCTCGAAAGGTCGTCATCCCCCTCGAGAATCTTCCGGCGGGGTCTGTTAGAGATCCAAGGCCATCATGTCGTATGCAATACGAGAGACGAGGCTCGCGAGCACGAGGATGGGAAATAAACAAACAGGAAAGGATAAGAAAAAGAAGGTGAGGATATGGCAACACGCATCGTTTGGTCAAGGACAAGGGCCCAAATCGTTCCTCGTCGTTGAACAAACGGCGAGTGCGGCGTCAGTCCAGGATCGGTCGAATCAGGAAAAAAAGTGTAGGTGGGCAACAGGTATGGCGTGGAGCATCCTGATCGTCGTACATATATAGTTGACCAGGCCAACTCGTTTGGACTGGACATGGAGTGTGGATCAGAGAAGGGTAGTGGGAGGTGCCCAATTCAAGTGCGAACAGCTGACGTAACATCCGACTCAGTGCTTCTTCGTACTTAAAAATGTTCATGCATTCGATAACCACCAAAGGGTCGTCAGTGTCTTCGGCATCGAGATTACCCCATTCGTGGCGGTCTGAATCTACCCCTAACTTGCTATCGATGCGTATGTTTGTCTTGTTGCGGACGTCGGACTCCGACTCCGAAGTGTACTGTCTCTTGTCTTTATCATACTTGAATGCTTAGGAGGTAGCCATGAGATTGTAGAGACTTGACCGAAGTCTCTGAATCTCACAGGATGCAGCATAGTGTGTTCAAGATTAGGATAGTCTCGTCGTACATAAGTTCCCAGAGCAGACACTAGCCTCAGGCCTCATCGGTCCTCAACAATGCCGCCACTCGCGCCTGGCTGCACCCCTTGCGCCCCCAACCTTTCTTCATACCGCGTCAACAACAATCTCTCCACCCACCCACCTTTTGGAAACGCCTTTTCCCACTGATTGTGCAGATGCACAGAAAAGACCTTGCCCAACGTCTGATCCAATGCCCCACCTGCCTCCAACCCCAATCCCATCGTCCATTTCCCGCTCGATCGATCTGGCTCAAACGGGTCCGGAAGACGATTGTCCAAGCGGCAAGCGCGTGCGTCACTAAAGCAAAAGGGAAGAATTTTGAATGGGGGAATGTGGGCCACCAGAAGTCGGCGCCAGAGCTTGAGGTAGAGAAGAGAGCCCCAGTCGGTCGAACCAGGATGGGGTGGAGAGGAAGTGGTCATGATGTGGAAAGCCTCGCAGAGGTAGGGCGAGTGTTTGTGGAAATGCATCAGTGCACCGTTCAACGCCAAGTAGGGTTTGTCTGCATGAGTGGATACGAGGTTGGTTCAACAACAGCGAAGAAAAGAAAGAGATGTACCATAGCAATCCCATTGGGTCACAAATTCGTGTTCGAGGAGGGGTGCGAGGTCCCGGGTGAGCAGCGAGTCCATGTCAATCCAGACACCCCCATAAGTCCACACGACCAACAACCGAACGAGATCCCCATCCACCCAAGCCTTCTTGTCATTCAAGTTCAACAAACCACTACCGTCCAGGGGTGTTCCTCGCGCCAGCGTCCTAATATCAGCCACACGCAATTCAAATGCATCCGGGAACAAAGCGAGGTATTTATTGAGGATCGGGTATACGCTCAGGTCGCCATTAGACCACATGACCAAACGAACATTGTCAAGGTTTTGGGTCGCGAAGAAGGATTTGAGCATGTATTCCTGCCGTTCGCCGAAAGATGCGAGGTCGACACGCCAGTAGGTATGATAGTTGACGCGGTCGTCGGGTTGTATGAATGTGGAGTGGTGTGATTTGGGCGGGGGCTGGATGGTCGCTGCGAAGTCGTAACAGTCCATGTCGAACCGCATGGGTACGCCAGCATGGACCTCTGTATGTTTGGGACCGTACAGGTAGCGAGAGACGTTGTAGTCAGGGCTGACACGGTCGGAGTCGAAGCAACCTAAGAGGGGCTCGACGGGGGCGATTTCGTTCTGTATCCATTCTCTGGAATAGAACGCAAGTTCGATGTGGGGTTCGTAGAGGAAAAGGCCAGTGAGAATCGCAATGACTATGAGCGGGACAACGACTTTGAGTGCTGTGAGGATCGTCCGTGGGCGTATCGACCAAGTGGACAAGTTGGACCTGCGAGACGAGCGGTGACGTGGTGAACGGGATCGGGAACGAGAACGAGAGTTGGTTGTTGAATCCGAAATCGAGTGCAGTGGTAGTCGTTCATAAGCCGCGTTGGACATGACAGGCGAAGGAAAACAAACAAAAGCACAGTTATTTAGTAGCACAGTCTCAATCTAGTCTGTAGGCAAATACTAATTTCATGTACAAGTATGATCGAGGAGACCAAGTCAAAAAAGAAAAAAAAAAAAAAGTCGTCCTGTTGGGCTGTCGTTACCCTCACGGTAAGTAGGTCTCGCGGCCCTCTAGCGTAACCTCGGGAGTCGGCCCCCTGCCGGTCCAGGACCTTCAAAAGCGTCGACCAATCATGTGCCAGGCACGAACTAGCGCAAGATGATGTTATTTAAATGCTCGAGAACTGGACCGGTAGCAGAGTCTGCTAGGCACGAATTAATTTATGTCAGTCATGGCGCTGAGAGTTGTTGTAAGCTTGCGTCCACCGAAAGAACGGCGAAAATACAGAACATGTCAATCAAGACTGAAGTACTGACTCGCTGAATGACATCTTTGAGGTTTTATACGGGCCTTGGCAATGAAGGCTTCTTTTGGTTTGTTGACTTTCGCAACAAGCTAATGGAGGAACATGCACCAGAAACCTTGATAAGACCACAAAATTCACATCAACAGTATAAAGCGACCAACCGAGCATTTGGTCAACCGATAAATGTAATCCCCATGCGATGCGAACTTGAATTAGTTAGACGATGATGCCACTGCACACCCCAGTACCTGTAGCCTGTAGGTGATCCATCGGAGGAACGGTCGTGCAGTACAGCTTGCAGTGATTCACCAGAGCGCAACGCAACCTTTACCAACTTGAGATTCCAACATGTATCAAGTTTAATTAGAGCAGAGACGGCCGGGGATACAAATCCATCATCCACGAGGGAGTCACAGAACCCATGGGAAGAGCACTCACACTTCCAATGAGGATTGGTGCAGTTTATTTGCGACAGGGATTTGCGTGAAAGACTACGGAGAAAAGATGCTTCGGGGCATGTTGATCGCCCGGGGCCTCTTAGCTGGTCACGATCTGTGGCGAAGAGGCACACAGTCTGTGAGACAATTCCCTCACAAGGACCTGAGTGCTCCACGCAATCAATTCAAGATCCAAGAGCGGGACAGCGGACGGGGAAGAGGCGCACATCCTGGCTCGTGACCGCTCTTCGCAAAAATTCATAACGGCCGGCACATACCCGTACCCGTACCCTTTGCCCTTGTCCTTGTCCTCGCAAATCAGCGCAGCAGCCATCGCACAGTTCGTTTCTCGACAAGAGTATACCTGGACCGGCATGGATAGTTTGCATACCAAAGTAATGGATCAGTGGGAAGAGCATCTCAGAAAGGTGTGTTGCTCATGTTTCGAGTCGATTGCGCAATCGTGTCTCATGCCTTCCTCCGACAGCCATCCCTTTCGGACGCCTTACTATCTGAGGCGCTCAAGTCCTCAGACTTGTCTCGGCTTCGTCAGCCAAGCGACCTAGAGACCCCGTTTTCTGAATCCACCACCGTCGATGTCGCTCCAGGCCTTAAAGACATCCCGCTTATCGATGCCATCGTTTCCCAGCGAAACACCCAACTTTCAACTCTGGTGTTACAGATGGCGTGCATAGATGAGGCCATTCAGAAGCTTGTCGCTATGCGAGCCAAGCTTGAGGAGGACAGCGCTCACCTCCGCCAATCATTGCTCGCCCACCAAGCGCTCACTGCCCCCGCTCGTCGGATCCCTCCAGAGGTGTTGGGCGAGGTGTTCTACCATTGCCTACCCAAAGCACCATACGCTACTCCCAGAGATAACGATTCTCCCTTGGTGCTCACCCAGGTGTGCCGTCTTTGGCGTGCTGTGGCAATATCTACCCCACGCCTCTGGTTCTCCCTTTCCATCCACCTTCAGAAAACAGCCTGTAAGACGTATCGTCGCGGATGTGAAGAATGGTTGACCAGAGCCAAGAGCGTCCCTCTATCTGTTCGGGTCCTCAATGACATCAACATGGTCGGTGAGGACCCGGCCCTTGTGTCATCTATCTTATACTGGCTCCGATTGCGTGTAGCCCATTGCACTGATCTCTGGTGGCACGGCCCTTCTTTCCCTACTATCTTTGTTCCAGATGACGAGGTCCAGTCCCTTGTGCCCCTTGAACGTCTCCGAATCACCACTCATCGAGATACCCCTTCCATTCGACTCCCTGCATCTGCCAAATACCTCCGTTCGGTGTCTTTACAGTGCCTCAACCACGATCTGCAGTCCTTCGATGGGGTCGACCTGCCCTGGGGTAACCTGATCGAGCTGAACATGCATTTTGCCTTGTTCAACAGCACATTATTCATCCAGCTTCTCGCGCGCTGTCGACAGCTCCAGTCCCTCGTCGTCTCGTGTCTTTCCGCAGACGATGTCCAACTCGCAATCTTGCGCGGACTCCCACCGGGGTCGATAACACATCCCACCCTGCGCCGTATCGAAATCAAAGTGATTCGATCGGGGCTTGACTTGATCTTTGACGCCCTGACTCTTCCGGCGCTCGAGGACTTGGACGTTTGTTTTTGTTATCGGGAGCGCGACGCATGGCCCCATGTAGCGTTTATGGAGATGCTTGGGCGATCTCGGTGTGCGCTGAAGCTCTTGACGGTACGGTCGAATAAAAATGCGGTGCCATATTTCACAGGTTATATGGAAGCGATGCCGGGGTTGGCCGTTTTCACCTCTGCGCCTAGCAAGCTGTTGTCTCGATAAGCCTTGGTTGATCAGCGGATCTATGTAGGTTATATGAGGACTCGCTCGTGACGACATGTTTATGATATACGCTGCCAAGTTCACTCTCTCAAGTTCGAATGATTTCAAGATCTCAGCTACCAATGTACTAGCTCATTTTTTGCATGGTCACCCCTTTCAGAACGGATGTATTTATTGTATGTGGATTTATGTAATCTACCTCACTTCTGTAGCAACGCATATCAAATGGTCATCAAATGCATACAGAATGTCTTGCGAGTGCATGACTTGATATACCCCTGCAAGCAGCGATCTACTCCTGCAATTTCTCGGCGTGCATCCCCGGAATCCCAGGGCACGATCCTGCACTCGAATGGAAGAAGATGGCTGCGCATTGGATGCTCATACGATGGGCTCCACGTCCAATTCAAAAAAGAGCGTTTGTCGTTTATTATTCACATAGCGAGGTCGGTCGAGCATCTCGGTTCAACCTGGATCTCTACCCCATTCTCGTACAACGGCTTCAGTAGTTGATTACCCCGCATATCGAACGTCTCCGGAAAGTGTCTCCAAATGCAGATGTGTCGGCCGGATCCAAACGCGATGTGTCCGGGTTCAGTGAACCATCATTGTTGAGAAATATCTCAGGGGGTGTGGGTCGGGGTCCCTGGATCTGTCGTGTCTCATAGAGATGGAGGAGCGGTATCAAAACCTGTCTCAAAGGAATCTGGAGTTCCCTAAAAGGATCGCACCTGATTATGGCGTCAACATATGCTCGAGCATGCATCAAAAAATTGCCAAGCCATTTACCCTTTGGGATGTGGAACCCATCATACACGTCGTTATCCACAGATGTGCGAGGCATCGCTGGATAGATCAGAAAAGAAATCAACAATAAGAATAACCAATGAGTGAGACTACTCGCATCTGAACATTTCCCCAGTGTGTAGGGCAGCAAAGGCCGATCTTCTATGGTGGGCAACCTGGTAGTCTTCCCTGATATGGCGTCCATTTGTGCTTGGGCTCGCGCTCCTAACCGCTGGGTCCAACATTATGAAATCAAAAAACGACAAGACGGTGTTCACCTGTGGAACATTGTCGGTAGTGATGATTTCCACAAAGACATCGCATCCTGTACGGCCCCTGAAGCAGCTAAAAAATCTGATGACATGTAGGGAACTTGCGATCTTTCGGAGGAGTGTATGTACCTAAAAATCCTGTCCTAGATGCGTCCTTCAGTGCCTCCACTTCTTTCTTCGATATGGTGTGCATTCCATCATATGCACATGTGTTATCTTAACATCGATACGAAGCAATCAAACGCACTGCCTCACTCTGAAGAGCGTCCTCAAACAGCAGATCTGAGTCGAGAAAGTGCCTCGCGTATGTGCACACCCTCGCTATCTCTAGCGTTAGCGTGCGCATATGCTCTTGACTGACATAAAACCACGACAGGAGATGGAAACTGCCAACAAACTCATTCCGCGACCATGTATGAAATAGGAATGTAATTGGCTCACTGGCAACGGAAATGTAATCGAAATATCAGGTTGTGGAGAGGTGGAACAATTTGCAACACGTCCGCCGCGATGCCGAATAGGGACCCCATCCTTCCAAGATGCTGCTTCATAGCCATATATGCCAATAAAGTGACGATCTGAGTGGACTCTGGACCAGCTCTCGAGCTGTTCTCGTGATCTTTTTCGGGTTGATGATGGTAATGTTCTTTCTGAAAAGCCAGGGGGAAATGGATAGGAAGAAAACTGGCGGTCCCTCATTTTCCTACGTACTACACCACCACAGCGCCAACGTAAACGCGGTCATCCAGTCAGATATCTCACAAGAATGATGACGATGGCAGACTTATCTGAAAAGCTCCCTGGAATTCAACAAATTAACATGGTGACTCAAATAATGCATGGGCAAACCAGTGATGGGGATGTTCCGACAAAGTACGATATGTACCTAAGCAAACGCTACGTGTTCAGAACCTCCCCAGGTCTCGACGCGTTTGTTCTGAGTCAATACCTACATAACGCGCGCTAACGCCAATTACCAGTCGCGGATAATAAAATCACACTAGCAGTTACAACTGTGAGTTGGAAGTGGACGATGGAAGCGGGCCATTACCCGAGGCAAAGTGCCTTCGAGTCTAGATCTTGCAATTGGTCAGTGGGAAGGACTAGACTATTTCAAACTCAGATCACAGCCTTCTGAGATTTGATGCCGCTGCACACCGACAGTTGTACATTCGGTCC
>JBBPLX010000365.1:0-26421 GCA_038090015.1 Leccinellum albellum | reverse complement strand
TGAAGGAGATACAATAATGTTCAAATTAAAGAAGGAGATCAATGGACAAATGCCTTCATCACCCATAAGAGACTCTTTGAACCCTGTAATGTTCTTCAGAATGAATAACTCCCCCTTCACCTTCCAATACTTCATGAACATTCCTTTTGAGGCATGATCACTAAGGATGGCTTATCATCTACATGGATAATCTTCTTATCTTCTCTCCAGATGATGCTTTCCATACTGAATACATCCAATGAGTTCTCTAACATATGAAGGAGCTTGACCTTCACCTTCACATTGAAAAATGTCACTTTGCCATTCCAGAAGTCAAATATGTAGGCATACTCATCAAACCAGGTACCCTTGCCATGGACCTAGTCAAACTGGATAGGAAGTTTGCTCCTTCCTTGGATTTACCAACTTCTATCAAAAATTCATAGACTATTACTCAAACATTGCTTGGTCTCTCATCAACCTAATAAAAAAGACAAACCCTGGGTATGGTCCCCCACCTGCCAAACCTCCTTCAAATCCCTGAAGGAAGCCTTCCTCTCAAAACCCATCCTCTGCCTCCTAGACCTTTTGCCACATTTGCCATTGCTACAGACATATCTCAAGATACTACTGGAGCCATTCTTCTTCAGACAGATTTCAATGATGACTGGCATCCTTGCTCCTACCTCTCCTAAGCCTTCATCCCTGTTATGAACTGCGTCATGACTCCCTACTCTTGTCTCCCCTATCGTCTATGGGACATTCCTTCATTGCCGATACACCGAGTTATCTATTAACCCTCATATTATAGGTCACATGACTACATGCTTAGTCAGCTATGGTTAGCACCCAGTATAGCGCTCACGTGGACCTTCTCATTGTTTGTATCTATTGACACTTTTATAGCCACTCGTGGATCTATGATCCCCTTGGTCTTCTATTGCCCTGATATCGGATCTCGATTGATTGTTCATATATCTATAGATCTGCCACACCTCATGTGTACTGCAAGGTAGATCTTCCATTCTATTCTCACGATCCCTGGCATCTTCCATTCTGCCACACCACGTTGTTGCCTTATGGCTTTACTTATCGCATAGCCCTAGCTAGTCTAGATATAGGCAAGACCTGCCCTTAAGGCATGGTCCATGCATGATGTACAGTAGTATATATAATAGGCACCCGATGAAGTCAAGACTCCCCAGTCTTGATCTTCTAAGGGTCTTGTGCCTTCACCGCTAGTGATCACTTACCCATCTGGAACTGGTTGACTCCCTCTACGAGTCTACACTTTTACCTTCGAGTCTTCTATAGTCCCACAATATCATTGGTCAGTAACCCAATAAGTGGAGATATAGGCAAGCACCATAGGCTTGCACACCCTTAGCTAACTGCACTTCAGCATTAGCATTCCTTATTAGGATCTCCTCAATAGCTCCGCTTCAATCCCTGCCAAATCAAACTATGACATCTATAATAAGAAACTCCTCACTGTAATCTGTACTCTGAAAGCATGGCATTACTACTTTCAAGGCTCTCTCTTCCCAGTCCAGGTCTTTATCAATCATAAAAACCTCACATACTTCTGAGAACCCTGAAACCTTAATTATTGACAAGCCAAATGGCTCCTTGATATCACAGACTTTGACCTTTAGATCACCCATATTCCTGGTCATCTCCTTGTAGGCTCAGATACTCTTTCTTAGCAATCTAATAAGCTTACCTCCACCTTTGAAGTTGACAATGAGGATGTAACCCTCTTGCCCCCATTCCTCTTCATCAGAGCCATTGATACCACCCTCTCCTCTGCTATTGCGGCCACCTCAGGCAATGACACTCTTGTCCTTACCACTCTCCATGCCTTAGATGGCACTATTTCCCCTGCCTCCTGCTCCTGCCTCAGTGACTGGCAATTCCACTAGAGCATTCTTACTTACAAGGATTATGTCTATATCCCTGAATCCCCCCTTCATCATAAGATTTTTGCTTGTTCTTATGATCATTCCTCTGCTGGCCACCCTAATTACTTAAAGACTCATTAACTGATTGCTTTCAAGTTCTGGTGGCCTGGCCTTGCCCAATTCATCCATAAGTTTGTGGAAGGATGTTCTATGTGCCAATAAAACAAATCAAACACTTATCCAACTATTTCCCTCCTTATACCAATCAAGTCCTCCTTCTCTTGCCCCTTCCAACAAATCTCTTGTGACTTTATCACTGATTTCCCTCTCTTATTTTTGTTTTGATTCCTTATTGGTTATGATTGACCACAGGCTTACAAAGGAGGTAATTCTCTATTCTACTAAGAAAAACATGACTACTGAAGGAATAGCTTCACTCTTTTTTCACAAAGTTTACAAATGCTTCAGCCTTTATAATAAAATCATCTCTGATCACAGCTCTGAGTTTGCCTCTTCCTTCATACAGGAACTAGGAAAGGAACTTGGCTATAACATTTTCCTCTCCACCACCTCTTACCCTCAAACCAACAATGAAACTGAGCAGGTTAACCAAGATGTTGAAATCTACTTCAGAATCTTTTATGGAGAGAATCATATCTCCTAGGCAGATAATATTACCCATGCTGAATTTGCCTATGACTACCACTCTTGCTTTGTTACTGGGAAATTTCCCTTCTACCTGATGATGGATTTCAAACCCTGTTCCCTTTCAACTATAATCAGTGAGACCAACCTCCCCACTATAGAAATAAGATTGAAAGAACTCTCCACTGCTTGAGATGAAGCCCTGGCTGCCTATGAACTGGCCAAACAGGTTATGAACTCTTGAAATCATGAAGGATTCATTCTATTCTCCAAAAGTGACAAGGTTTGCTTAAAGCCAAGAACCTGAAATGCTCTCTCACCTCCCCTAAATTCACTTCAAAATGGAAAGGACCCTTTGTTATCACTCAGGTCCTATTGCCTATCACCTACAAACTCCATTTCCCTAAAACATGGAGCATTCACAACATGTTTCATGCTTCCCTCTTATCCATTATAGCAACATACCATCATTACATCATAATATCATGCCATTATGATGTTGTTATTGTGTCCTTGTCCTCACTTCATGGCACACTATTAAGCACAATTAAAAAGATCCAGGAGAGGAGTGGCAGTGGGGCACATACTTTTGCCTCCATCCTCAGGCCTGAGTGCTCAGCCTTGGATAAGCCAGTAGCTATACATGTGGCTTGACAATAGCAAGTCAAGCAAGGTATCTGCCAATGCAGTCAGCATTCCTGAATATGAAACTACCTTACCCCAATTTAGGGCAACTTAGAGCCAGATAAACTGCAAACATGTATTATGTAATATACCACAACATTAGGTGAAATCAACAACCATTGTTTGAAAACCACTAGTGGTAGTACTTTAACAATAACAGTTGAACTTGGTTAAATAGGCTTGAAAATGCAGCATCTGAGCTTTGCTTCTTATCATGAATACATCCCAGAAAATTGCAGAACAATTCTTTGTCACCATGGCTCACATGTAGGTAGCTCTTCAAACCATCAATTGTATCATTGAGCCACAGGATGAATGGGGTCCCTAGATATGAGACAACCTGAAATCTCTAAACTGATAAGCATTTCTGCCTTTTGGATGAACTTTGGCCTAGAGAATTCTAGGAAGCTAGTCTAAAAGCAACAACAACCACACCTCATTCCAGGCTTCTCAGGAACCTCAAGTTCATGTCAAGACATCACCACAAAGCAGGAATTAAGATGGAAACATTGTTGTTCAATATAGTGCAGGCTGATGATCCCTTGATCACTGGTTCAGAATACATAGATGTTGCAGCAGATCTGCTAGCCATCTTCACCTTGTGAAGCTTTTTTTACTTTATAATTCTTATGATTTATTGATCTATAGTAAGTCAGAAGGTTAATTTGGAACAGGAGTGAGGTTTGGATGTGGGTGGTTCAATATTACATCAACCAATTCAATCTTTTGTCAAAGCCCAAGCCCAAAGTTAACTTTATCCTGACTTCTGGAGCTAACAAGAGTAACTTTAATACTTTATTAGAGATATAACTCTGACTCTGATAAAACTAGATGCTGTGAAAAGTGGAAGAGCTTTAGCCATATGAAGGAAAAAGAGGAAACATAGAGACAAACAAGATCATAGAAAAAAAAACAGAAAGTACAAGTTCTGGCTAATTATTATAGACTCTGATGATGAGCCAGAACCTGCTTTTGTCAGCACCAGCACAAAGATTCCAAGTTAGAGCAAAGTCCCATACAATGGAACACTGGAAACACTGGAAATTCCAGAGGGATCACAAGAACTGGAACCAGTAGCCTTATCTTTAAAGGCAAGTGAATAGCAGTTCACTTGATCTTACAGAATTAGATTTTATTTACAGGTTTGTGAGGCATGAAAAAGCTAGGGGTCATGGGCCTATGAGGTGTGCATTCTCACAAAGACCTATTGCAAAGTAGGCTCTTTATCTTTATCTTCTCTTCTCTAAATAAAACACAGGTCTTCCTTTGATTTGTTTATTATGTGGAAAGAGGGCTATGTCAATAACAACCAAAAACTATAATGTGACGACTGCAAATGAATCTGGATGTGTTCACAAAATTGATTGAGCAGATGGAGAATATACAGAAGCAAATAGAACAGCTAGAAGACAATCATGTGGAGATGTTGGATTGTATTTCTGATTCACTGTTAGAGTTGATGGAAATTTTTTCATGCTTCTTATTAATAGTTTAATCTGCATTTGTACTTGATGCACTCAAAAAAAAGCTAAAGATTATAGTATTCTATACCAATCTAAAATGAATGCCTTGTATTTTTTGCAGAGTTTTACTTCAAGTTTTTATCCAGTCTGTTCTAGAACATCCATTTGGTCATTTCAAGCTTCCATTATGTCCCTGTCAACTAGGACATACTTGTCCTACAGGCTATAGAAGAGGAGTAGAAAGCAATGAATGAGAGGGGAAAAAATAGAATACACTTGACAACAGTGGGTGACACCAATTCTTTTACTCTAGTATAAAGCAGGTGCATTAGACTCCACCTTAACAGTTGCTATTGGTAGTTAAGCAAGGGAAACTTCAACTGGGACATGAAAAAAGATGGTCTCATGATTTAGAGATGCATTGCCTCCTAGGTAGGCATCTCTGTATTGCTCACCTGTACTCTGCACTCCACCATTGGCAAAAATGCCAGTGATTTGTGAGCACATGATGAAATACTTTGACATATGGCCTTTTAGATAGGTGCCTCCAAGTTTAATCATACTTGCCCATCAAACTCACTGATAGTTTGGTGTTCTATTATACTATCAGTGATGGATGCCACTAGCTACACCTCAGATGGATGCCTTAGGTGCTCCATGATGGAATGATCTCATAGCCCAGTAAAAAGCATATGTGCTTGACTGAACCTTGACACATCCCAGTTGTAGTTAGTGTTTGAAAGTCCAGTCATGGCCAGTTTTTGGGCTCATTTCGGAATAATCAAGACTGTAACCAGTTATGAAAACTTCCTAATACAGAAAGAACAGACCAAAACAAATGAAAAATTAAATTTTCAGTCTTTTTTGGTTTTTTGTTGATCTTTGAACAGTTTTTAATGGGTTATGTGACCGCTAAAAAATACTACCTACCCATGGCTTTCTGTCCATATTTTATTATCTAAATCAGTGGAGGGGTCATTCAGATATGATCATTATAAGATTGCATGTCATTATATATAATATTTACTTATAAAACCCATTATGAGATATCAAATACTGTGGGAACCACACTTAGCAGTGGCTGTATTGAAGTTAGGGGTGACTTCTGTCTGTCATTTCCTCCCATAATCTCTTAATTCTGCCCATAAATGGCAAAGATATGGCTAATCTCAAGTTGGATGTCATTCTAGGAGGTACTTGGATAAGAAATACCATAACTCAGTCAAATAAAGTTGTAAAAATATGGAACAATATAGAAATATCCAGGGATATACTACCTAACAGGAGATACATTGGTTACCCTCAAAAGACCATAACTGGTGTAAATAAAAACCAGGCAAGACCAGACCAACCAGGACCCTGGTAATTATAGTCAGTTCAACTTTAAAACACTAACTGCCATACCATGCTGAAGATATGATATGAGCATGGTGGAGGTGACATTGTGGATGCCCACATGCATGAGTGCATCACACTGAATATTCAGCATCCATTTAATTTAGCAGTTGAGCTATAGGATCACTGGGCAGCAATGGTGTTGGATGTCATTTGGAGATGAAAATGGGAATGCAGATTAGAAAATAAGGATAGAGGACTCAAGAGCAGAGACAGGGCCAAGGACATGTATGTCAGTACCACTGCCACAACAACAATTTAGGCAAGTTGGATGTCTTTGTTGGCTTGCCAAATGCCCATGGACAATGAGCTTGTGGTATGTATGCATGTCTTTTAAGGCATTAAATGCTTTTCTTTTCAAGTAAAACTAAAATTGATTAAAAGTAAAGGTCACTGAAACAACATCTGAGGTAGAACAAAATGGTACTGGTTAGAACTGTTGGACAGTGATAAATAAACAAAAGTAGTAGTGCATGGGTGATCATATAAATGAGAGATTAGTGTAGTCTAAAACATCAATATCAAGCTAAATGAGACAGAATTGAATAGGATCATTGGCAATGGCCACAGGCTAGATAGAACAGATCAAGAGGAGATCCCACTTGGTAGCAAGCCTAAAATTCACATGGTAGTTAGTAAGATACCATGGCTTTACTAGAGTTGCCAGATTGTCTGTTGAATACATTTCTGTATTCAAGATGTAGGAATGGACTTAGATACCATAGCTATGTGCATGAAACATCCACAAAAGAAAAATACATAACCAATTTCCTCTCACAGAGAAAAATGTTATTGTTCAGTGCTCAAGTTGAATACAACATCATTGATAACATGATTGAGTGTGTGTGTAAATCCTACGTAAGGCCAAGCTGCTGGTAGTGACTAAATAACTATCAATACCTCCTTTGTCATGTCATTTTTCAGTTTCTCTGATTTTAGGCTTTTGAAAAGAAATATGACCAAGTACATTATGGAACAGTGAGCTTCACTAACCAAGCCAGAACATAAATACTTTGATGCATAATCAATGGCTTATTCTGCTATTGCTGAACCTATTTAATTTCTTTACCAGATTTTGCAGAATGCCATCTTGTTCATGTCTGAGTTAGAAGGGGTTCATAAACCAGGAGGTGTTAAATTCAAGTGGCCAGTTCATGCTCATTAGTAGTTGAAGTTGAAGTTATCCAGGAGTGGCTCTAACATTAGAAGGAGAGGTATGATACTAGAGAAGCAGGTGAGTTTATAGTCATCTTAAGCTGTCTAAATATAATGATGGTGTAACTACTCAATAGATCTCCAAAGACCTCTAGACCAAATCAACCCTGCAACTGCAGGCACTGGCTGTAGGCCCAAAGGTAAAAAAGAAATATTCATATATAGGTATATATGCATTGTATACTCCATATCTAGGACCTGGATTGCAACAAGTAAAAAGCATCCTCTGGAAGACACCTTCAATGAGACAATCTTACCTAAGTGCCACCAGTCTCCAAAATACCCACTGCTCCTCAAATACCATATTGAACATGTTCTCAGGTTATTGAAGAATAGGTAAGAGATTGTAGCTAAGATTGCCTTATTATTTCCCTTCAATATGTTGATGTAGGAGCTGATCTGCTGCTGTTCTAGTTCCACCTACACCTTATCAAGGAAGCACTGCTAGACAGTGATCAGAATTTATTGGCAGCAACTCACCTTTTCTGAGAAACTGTCAGGTTGACTGACAAGTGGTCACTGTAGTTTGCTATCCCTAGTCTGACCCTTGTTCATGTTGTTTTTCACATAATGCAGAAAATCTATTTTCTACATGTCAATATCTTCTTAGACCACCTATAGTGCTTTATGTCCCTATTTCATTTACCCAAACTGGCCCAGGGTGAGATGCTAGCAGGATCCTTTGGAGGCTTCAAATTTCAGTTTTCTTCCTAGCTAGCCCCCTTCATTTAACCAATCTGCCTAAAAGGGGGAGGTATGCATGTGCAGGGCAAAAACAATTAGAATTTTGATTCAGGATGTAGAAAAGTATCGGCTGTAAGTACTAGGTTGCAACTAAGTCATAACTAAGGGGAAAAGAAGCGGAAAAGAAAGGAAATGATGATGAATCAAAGTCCAAGGGAAAAAATAGCATACACCATTCCACCTGATTTTTGCTCTGCAGGTACCTCAGGTGTAGCCTAAGGGTATAATGAAATGAGTGCAGATAAACTGTGAGGGTATGATGCCCCAATCCAGGCCCACACTGCTAGTATGCAGGAGAGGTGGAGTGGATAAAATAACCAGGATTGAACTGTATGCTGAACTTGAATAATCATACAATATACATAATTGTGCATATTACATGATTATTCCTGGATGTTGATGAATTATCATATTGGAGGGCATTGCACTGTTAATACATTCATTGTTGTTGTAATTGGGAGCTTCAAGTTTCCATATTGTGCTTTCCTGCTGTTATTGTAGTTGTAGTTGAGTCTTGTTCAAGATGTTGCCATGTTGCAAGTTATGGTAGCACAATATTTTGCTACAGTTACTTCTGTGTAAAGAAAGGAGAGGGAGTCTTGTGAGGAAGTCTGAGATGAGGTGAGAGAGTGTAACAGTGATGACATGTCCCTTTGGTAGGTTGACCAGGCTCCAGAATGGTACACAGTACATCAAGTTCAGCAGGGGCCTTCACATGCCTAGTCCACTAAATTGTTGATGTATTTCAAGTTTACAGAAATAAAGGAGCTCAGGTAAATGTTATATTCATTAAGGCAAGGCATTCATACTGATTCTTCTCCCTTCATCTAGGCCCTGGATCACCCCTATTCTAGTAAGTGTCCCTTGAAAGAATCCATCATGGAAATTCATTGATTTAAATGCCCTCAAATTTCTATAAAGTTACTTATGAGAATCAAGTTCTCATAAGCATCATAAAAATATCAGCTAATTATAATTTTTATTTTCCTAAAATAAGCCTTATCCTCCTATTCTCTTCAGAGTTTCTGGTAGCTTATTTTAAACTGACAATTTCTCTGAATAGGCATGTATAAGATGTCCATACATAGATCACTTTCATATTAACCAGAGGTTCTGCATTAATCAGGAGCTTCTCATTATCACTACTCCTTTTCAAGGTCCAAAGTGAAGCTATCCCATCGTCAAAGGCTCAATATGAAGGAACTGATTGTATCAAATGCTATCATTTCTGTTGATTTTGCACTCTTTTGACTGTTTCACCTTATAGTAGTGTTTGTAGCACAGAGCACTCTTCTTTACTGTTACCATTGGATGCCCCATAGTTGACTTTGCTATTCCATAGCTTTCCTCATTGTTCTGGGCCTTTGTGGTTGCTCTATACATATTTCTTTGAGTTGTGATAATTATTTCCACATTTGTAGCACATTATGGCTGCCAGTTGTTGACTAGTATTTGCAGCTACACTATATAAGCCTAGGAGTCTACTAAGGTGCTTCTTCAGTTTGTCACTGTGGACTTCAGGTCAGTAGCTCATTATATTTGTTGAATATCACTTCAGTTTTTCACTATGGACTCTAGTATGCTCCCTAAGGTTCCTTATCAGCAATTAGCTTGCACTGCTAAGCTTTCTGCACTTATCAGATTATGAGCTACACACTCTAATTGCTTAGCAGTCAAGACCACATCACATCAGTGCTCCATTGATTACACCACTCAATTGCCTGTTCTCAACAGTCCCTATCTTCTATTTTTTAGGCTGATTTATTGTGGTGATCAGCTGCAGTAATTAACCATCAGATGGTTTAGAGGATCATAGTGTGCTCACTTGAGCTGTCTTACCACTTCACTATTGGTCCTAACTTTATATTCCTTGAGTTTAATCCCCTCACCTCCTATTTTCCCATCACTACCACTTCACTATTGGACCATTACCTCATACATTGAATTGGACTGTCTATACTAAAACTTCAAAACCCCATTTTGCTCTACATATTGTGATGTTTATCATGTTAATGGAACAACATCATTCCAATCACATTTCACCTCTCATTGGCACAAATTACACCACATAGAGTGAGGAGATGAAGGCTCTACTTCTACTTTAGTCTAAAGCACTCTAGAGGCTCATGGATGGCAAGGAGAGTTGCCCTAGCCCAGGGAGCTAAGCAGATCCCCTGGGACATCAAATAGGACAAGGCCACTAAAGAGATCATGCTCAACATTGTGCCTAATCAGAGGATTCACATTCAGGACAGCCAGAATAGCCCTACTGCAGCTTGGAAGGCTCTCAAGGCCCTCTTTGTGCAACAGAAGCCTGGCACTTGCTTTGTAGCCTATGATGACTTCTTTAGCATCAGAAAGCATCCTGATGAATCTCTCACTGTGCTGGTCACTCAAGTTAAGCAGAGTATATCTAGGATCACTGCACCTCTAACTTCAACATGACCACCCTTGATGATAAACTCATATGCATGTCTATGATTTGAATGCTTACACCTGACTACTCTCACTTCACATTATCTCTGGCACTTCTTACTGATCTCAACAAAGACAAGGTTCAGGCAGCTTTTCAAACTGGGGATATCAATTGTCAACCTTGCCCTGATGCTGCCTCTGGCAACTCTATTTTCTTTGCCACACCTGAAAGAGACTATGAAGCACTAGAGGAAGAAAGCCAATACTGCTCAGAACAGCTCTACTTCTTCTACCTTGTTGACATCCATTCCATCTACATTCACATCTCTTGTCCCTGCTGCTGCCAACTCCATCTAGGCTACTCAGCATGTTGTTGAACTCACTGGAAATGCAAGTGTTTGTTCCATTGCCCTATCTTATCCATCATTGTCATCTTTAATCAATTCTGATATTGATTGAAATGTAGACTCAGGTGCCACTGCTCATATGACCTCTTATTGATACTAGTTGCATAGCTATACCCCAAAATATCTGCTAATGAAGCTGGCTGACCATACAATCATCTACACAGCTGGTGTTTGGTCTGTGGTATTTTATCCTATCATCAAGGGAAAGAAGACCAGAGCTATTGAGTTTAGTCATGTCTTGCATGTTCCTGAACTTTATAACAATCTCCTTTTTATCCTATATCTTACAAAACATGCTGATTTAATTGTCAATATAGATTCTTCTACCATGGTGTTCTCTTGATCACCTGGGCCACTGCTTCTTTGTTGCTAGCATCAAAGACAACAACACCACATATTTGGATAGTGGGACTACATCTATTACCAAAGCTGCTTTCCTCAGGCTAGTGACATCTTTGCCACTTAATCTTGCTCTTTGGCATCACAGATTTGCACATCACCATATTCCTGGTATCATGGCATTGTATAATTGCAAGTTGGTCACTGGATTACAGTGGATACCAAGTCTTTATCAGATCCTATCTGTGAATTGTGTCTAGCTGGCAAAATGCATGCTAATTCCTTTCCCCCATCTCAAACTTGTGTTCTTGCCCTTTTGAGCTTATTCATATCAATGTATGTCAGGTTTTGCATCCATTAGTGTCTGGCTGTTGCTATTGGATTACACTCATTGATGACTACTCAAGATATCACTTTGTGGTATCTATCAAGTGCAAATCTGACATTTTTGATGCTTTTAAGACATTTAAGGTGTTTGCTGAGATTCAATTGGAGCACAGGGTCAAGGTATTCAGAGATGACAAGGGTGCAGAGTATATGAGTAATGCCTTCACAGATTTCATCACCAAGTGTGGCATCCTTCATCAGCATACTGCTATAGCACATCCTCAGCAAAATAGAGTTGCTGAACATGCCAACTGACTGCTATCCAAGTGCATTACCAACATGTTGCACAAATCTTGCCTTCCTACTTCATTTTTGGGCAAGGCCTTGGCTGCACTTATACATGTTTGGAATAGATGTCCTACTGCTACTCTTGATGACACCATACCCTATGAGCTTTGGCATAGATGCAAGCCTGATGTCTCTCACCTTCATGTTTGGGGTTGAACTACCTATATTCACCTCCACAAGAAAAGTGTTCTTTGCTTGGTTTTCACTATGCCAAATGTGTCCTCATTGGTTATTCTGATGGCTACAAGGCATGGAAGTTCTACAATCTTGCCACCAAGCACACTATCTCTGAGCATGCTGATTTTGATGAGCAATGTTTCCTTGCTTGAACCTCTATTCTATCATTCTTAGGCAGGAGCAGGGGTTTGGGTAACCTCCAGGGGTCAGGGTAGGGGTACATTGAGGGTAAGGGTAGGGGTACATTGATGGTAAGGATAGGGGTAGCAATCTGAAAATCCTTGTATCCTTACCATACCCTTGAGGGTACTCAGGGGCTATATATTAATCTCTTATTTGAGATTCTTCTATCACTAAAATTTATAAATCATTTTAAATCACATTTCTTAGGATTTAAAACATTTAGATTTTCTGAGTATGAGGGGTAAACCCTTCAAACCCTCCAGGGGTAAGACCCTTGACCATACCCTTCACCCTTGGTGGAGGGTAAGGGTAGGAGTACAGCCCATGGTGGGTTACCCCTGCTCTTGCCTAATCATTCTCCCCATCAGAAAATCCATTGCACCTATCTACCACTTATGTGCCTCTTATGCATCCAGATGATGAGAACTCATTGGAGTTATCTAACTCTGTCATTGGGGGAGGTCACCAGCCAATGCAACAGCTTTCAGCTCTGGCTCCACCACCACTTCAGCCTGATATAGTGCCATATCAACCTTTAACTTCTTCACCTCCACATTTAGCAGCTCTAGTTCCCAACTTTCATCCCACACTAGCATAGGGATCACCTATTAGCATTGGAGGTAGGCTTTCTCCTCAATAAAGAAATTCCCCTGATCAATGGTGGAAACTTGGTTCATCATAGTTGTTGGATGGAGATGAGTCAGATGAGGATGCAGATCTAGCTGTGCTACCTCTCATGCTGTATCTTGCAACTATAGAGAAGCTTTGTGACAGGACAATGCCTAGGAGTGGCACCAAGCTGCTCTAGATGAGTTGAATGCTTAGAAGCTGAATAGCACTTCAATGGATTCATTCTGAAGTCTGAAGATCAACCTGTTATTGGATCTAAGTGGATTTTTGCATGCAAACATCATGCTAATGCTCCTTTGACTGCTACAAGGTGTAGGTACTCAAATATGCATGTAGATGTAAGGGGGTTCATTCTAAGGATTCTATTAAATCAGGGAATGATTCAGACAGGGTATCAAGCAGGAAAAGAAGTGCCAGCATAGTTCTAGCCAAGAAAAGAGTAGTTCAAAGGATGGAAAAGCAATGGACTGAAGTGAGACATGTGGAAAACAGTGAGTGAGATGTGTGGGCTTGCAAGTTGTGAATGGTCAAAATTCAAGGAAAAGAAATATAGATTTAGTTGAAATGCAATGTACAAGATTTTATAGTCATTTGGCACACCTAAGACTGCTAAGAAACTTTCAACAAAGCATAAAAACAAAGTATAAACAAAGGAGAATGGATGAAGAGACTAAACACAATGTTCTGAGTAGGTTGGAAGTGTGGGAAACCAATTCTGGAACATAGAATGGAATATTAATCAGAATCATGGAAAGGAGTCAGAGCATGGGAAACAAACTTGGAATGTGGATAGAATGGGAATGGGAGTGAGGGAAAGTGCAAAAAAATCCTTTATACCAACCTAAAGCAGTGTTAAGCTCTACAGTGCAAACCACTCTTTGTTACCATCACAATTGGATTCCATATGGTTAACTCTCCTATTCCCCAACTTTCCTTATTGTTCTAGGCTTTTGTGGCTACTCTATAGACCTTTCTCAAGTTGTGATGATTCTTTCCACAGTTGTGGTGCATTGTGGCTGCCAGTTATTGAATAGTGTTTGTAGCCACACTACATAAGCCTGGGAGTTCACTGAGGCACTTCTTTAGTTTTTCACTATGGACTCCAGGTCAGTAGCTCATTGTGAACTGCAGTAAGCTTGCTAAGGCCCCTTATCAGTAATTAGCTCACACTCCAAAGCTTTTTGTGCTTATTAGCCTCTGAAATCTCTAGCTTTGATAAATGGGCACACCTCCAACTACCAAATAGTCAATTAGGAAGTCAAGAATTACCTATGGATCTTTAAGAAGATAATCCTACCTCCTGAGCAGATCACATTACCTATGCTGAATTTACTCACAATTACTGCAATCATTCCATCATTAAGAAGTCTTCTTTATTCCTATAGATTTCAAGATTGATTTTCCTATTCTACAACTTTCCTTATTATTCTAGCCCTTTGTGGCTACTCTACATACCTTTCGTCGAGTTATGATGATTCTTTCTCTCTTTGTGGTGCATGATGGCTGCCAGTTGTTGACTGATATTTGCAGCCACACTATACATGGCTGGTAATAGAAGTCCACTGAGGTGCTTATTTAGTTTTTCACTGTAGACTTAAGTGTACTTCTTAAGGTCTCTGATAGAGATTAGTGCTTAGCTCACATACCTAAGCTTTCTGTGCTTATCATCACACTGATATCCATGGTAGATATACCTACTAGGGCAGGAGCTTGCAATGGATAATGTGACAACACTCGATGTAACTACTGTATAATTAGAGAAGAGCAGGAGTTTGGGGTAACCCCCAGAAGTAGGAGTACATTGAGGATAGGAGTATGGGTAGCAATCTGAAAACCCTTGTACCTGTATTATACTCCTGGGGGTACTCAGGGGCTATACATTAATCTCTTATTTAAGATTCTTTTACTACTATGATTTTATAAATCATTTTAAATCATATTTCTTATCATTTCAAACATTTAAATTTTCTGAGTATGAGGGGTATATCCTTAACCATACTCTTACCCTTGATGGAGGGTAGGAGTATAGCTCATGGTACCCTTGGGTTACCCCTGCTCTTGCCTATGTATGATATCACTAATTGAATCTCATCTTGTTTTCAATTCTACCTTCTTGCCTTAGTGTTTGAAGGTCCAGCTGGTTCTAGAACTAAACCAGGACCAAGGATGAGACTCAATCAAACTGCTGTCCTGGTCCTTGAAAATTTAATTAATTTCAAGTTCTGATTTTCAGATTTTTGAAAAATTAAAATTCAAGGACCAGTCTTTAGCAGACCAGCCCTTAGCTCCTATATAGTAGTACCTCCTAGAATATTTACAGTATTTTAGGATTTTATTTGGATTTTCTATGAAGTAATCTAAGTTTGATTGACATTGCACTAGAGATTGGTCAGCATCACAAATGGTCTAATAAGCACAACCAATGGCTCATATGGATGCTAATTATCATCACTAAATATTGTACAGCTACCACAAGTACTACTTCTCATGCAATTATCTGCAATTAACAGATTAACAGATGTATAGTATAATATAAAATATTGATTTGGTCATATCTCACTTGGATTGCATTGGAATTACATAAAAAGTATCTAGAATGGAGGCTATACATCATGGCTAAATTTGATATAGTCACTGCTAATGCTGATGCCCACATGTTAGCAAATGTAATTCATATTAATCCTGTAAAAAGTCTATTTTAATGCATATTCACTTGAAAATAGCCAGATCTCTTCCAGAAGTGGTTGGAAACATATGATATTAGTCAGGACCAGTCCTGCCACAAAAGGCCAAAAGACCAGACTGGACTGGAACTTTAAAACACTACCTTACCTGCCTTCAAATCATGCAAGTTTGAGATCTTTTGGATATCTTTCATCCAAATAAATTTAAGAGAGCTCCAATGCACAAGGCAGAAGAGCATATGAGTTGTCTTGGATGGCATCATCTGAGTATGAACATAACTCAGCAGCAGCCACCCACTGCTCCATGATTAGTC
This sequence comes from Leccinellum albellum, assembly GCA_038090015.1. Lineage (NCBI taxonomy): Eukaryota > Fungi > Basidiomycota > Agaricomycetes > Boletales > Boletaceae > Leccinellum > Leccinellum albellum. The sequence goes on along the minus strand of JBBPLX010000365.1, from coordinate 10,571 downwards.
AACATTTATGGAAGTTGCTTGATGTCTATTATCCAATATAACAGTAACATTAAGCAAAAAGTTCCTTATTTGGCATTAACAAATAATCCAGCACCATCAAGACAGGCATGGATACAGCAAGCACTGTTCATATTACCACAGAAGTGGGTCCTCAATATAATTCAGATGAGTATTTGGATAACAATCAAGTTCACAACTGATATCTGTCTGTTTTGACAGTGCTAAAGCTGGAATGTAGTTAAACAAATTCTATTACTATCTATGTCAGGCAACTTGGCCATATGGAAAATTTATATAAGAACAGCTCTCATCTTTGGTCACCTATAGCACCTCAATGCCATAGTATGGTAGAATATCTGCACAAATAATCCACATGTTTTTTTTATCCACTGCACTAAAGAAAATTTTCACCTCACATAAAAATCTATTACTTCATCTTTGCACAAATAAATGTAAAATGTCAGCAAATTTGGAATTTCATTTCAATGGATTGCAATGTCCAAATAGGGTGGTGTGATTACAAGAGCATTGCAATACAAACACTCTGAATGAAATGGCATGATGATCAGAATTTCAATTGTGATTGCAATTAACTTCTAAAATCTGCCAGTATAATGAGGACACCATCTGAAGATTTATTTTCACTTGTTCCAACTCCACTACATCCACTTCCCCAACACTTTATTTTCACCCTACTGTATTTCTCATGCTCCCCATGGCATCAAAGCAACACAATGATTGCATCCAGCATTTAAACGGCCATATCTGCACTCAGCAGGACTATCAAACTGCCCCTTGAATGGTCTTGTTGAAGCTATTTGTCCAGCAAAAGGCAAGCACTCACTTTGTTGCCTATGAAGAGTTCTTCTCTATTTAAAAGCACCCTGAGGAATCTCCATCTGTGCTGAGTGCTCAAATGGAGCAGTCCATGGCACGAGTACAAGAACTGTGCCTGTCTACCTTTGATTTATTCCCATACTCAGCTATATGGCAATAATGCATGCTCTGGGTCCAGAATATTCCCACTTCACATCATCACTCACCCTCTTGACAGATTTTAACAAAGACAAGGTCAAAGTGGCATTTCAAATGGAGGACATCAATTGTCGACCTTGCCATAATACAACTGGTTCCTTCTTTACTTCTGCTTTGTTATTTAATACTAATGGCTGCCAATGCAACCCTATGTCCCCTTGTGGATTCCATAAGAAGACAGGCCAGTACCAGTGCTAGTGCTTTGTGCTTCAATATGCCAGATATGCTTACAAGATGAAGAAATATCCTGGGAAACATGCCAACCCTCAGTCTGTGCCTTCTAATGCAGCAACTACTACTGGAGCACCTTAGGAGGCTGCTAAGCATGTCAGAAATGCAAGTTATCATTCCAATAACCCATCTAACCCTCTGTTGCCCCTATACTTGATGCTGACATCAATTGGAATACAAACATCAGGGCCACTTCTCATATGACATCTTATTGTCATTAGCTTTGCCACTACCAGCCCAAGTGCATCTCCATCAAACTAGCTGACAATACCATTGTCTATTCAGCTGGAATCAGTTCTGTGATATTCTATCCTAATCTAGAGGAAAAGAAAGGCAGAGCAGTGGAATTCTGAAATGTTTTGCATGTTCTAGATTTGAGGAACAACTTGCTATCTGTGCTGTATCTTACCCATCACTCATTTTTTAATGTCCATATCAATGCAAGTGGCATGTCTTTCACTTACTCTAGTGGACCTCCATTATTTGTCATCCCCATCAATGAGTACAATACTGCATTTCTGGATGGTTAGACAGAAGCTGTAGTAACTCAGTATATGCAACCAGCCATTACATCACCTCTAAACCTATTACTATGACATTGTAGATTTGCCCATCACAATCATATCAATGTGAAAGTGCTAGTTCTGTACAAACACTTGTCACTGAAATGCAATTGCACTCTAGTGTGAAAGCTGTACCAGAGCCTATGTGTGAGCCATGCTTAGCTGGCAAGATATATGCAAACCCCTTTTCTAGCAGTTCCTGGTGTGCTTCTTGACCTCTTGAACTGGTCCACTTAGATGTGCATGAAGTACCTTATCTTCTTTTTTCTGGATTCTGCTATTGGGTCACATTTATGTATTAACAACTACTTGCATTATCACTTTGTGCTTTCTATTTATGCCAAATCTGATGTTTTTAGTGCATTCAAGGAATTTAAGGCATTTGCTGAGAATCAATGGAGCACAAGATCAAGATACTTCATGATGATAAAGGAGGTGAATACATGAGCAATGTGATGATTGAATTCACCAACAAATGTGGCATAGAGCATCAGCATACTGTTCAAGCCCAGCTACAGCAGAATAAAGTAGTGGAGCATGCACATCGTGTGCTGTCTAAGCACATTACTGCAATGATATACAAATCTGGCCTTGCCATGGCCTTCTGGGGTGAAATGCTTGCTGCACTGGTTCATATCTGGAGTAGATGTCCCATAGCTGCTGTGAATGACACCACACCCAATGAGCTCTGGAATGAATGCAAATAGGATGTTTCCCATTTATAAGTTTGGAGGTGCACTGCCCCTGTCCACATCCAGAAGGACAAACATGCAGCATTACAGCTCCATTACCAGAAATATGTCTTTATTGAATATCCAAATGGATATAAAGGTTGGAAGTTGTTGGAGATCAGCTCTGGCACCTGCTCGTAACCTAGATACACATTTGGTATAGGTCCTGCCTTTCTTCCTGCACATTTGGTATGCGTCTTGCCTTTCTTTCTTCACCATCTTCTCTTGCACGTGATACCGTAGCTACCAACAAGTACTTAACTTGCGCATTCTTTTCTTTTCGCTTTTCCCCTCAGCTCTCGTTCTTCCTCGAGCTGAGGTATGTGTTCTTGTCATTTCTTTCACTCGCTTCGCTAACTATGTACCTAAGCTCGATCTTCAGGTTAGCATCAATATTAGCTCTCGTTCTTCCTCGAGCTGAGCTCGATCTTCAGATCCTACAGGTTATGAGCCCCGAGCTCGCCTAATTTTAAAAAGAGCTCACATCTCGGGATCTGAATAGCGAAATTAATCTTCTGCCAGGCACCCTAACGGCATCACTATGGGGAAGTTTGAGAATGTCCCGGAACTCACGGGCGACGATAATTATTACGAGTGGCAGCGCCAAACTGAAAACCTCCTCATTGGGGAGGGGGTCTATAATCACATTAGCCGGGGCACAGACCCGATGAAATTCATCGAGTATGCCTCATTTATGCCGCAGCCATTGACATCAGGCTTTCCCACCGAGTCAGAACTTGCAGCTATCAAGGCCTGGGTGAAGGAGGACGGTCTCGCGCGAAGCATCATCATGAGGAAACTCAACCCCTCCATCCTCGCCATTGTTCCTGAATCCGCATCTCTCCCAGCACGGGACATCTGGGAGTTTCTGGCCGGATATTTCGATCGAGAAGATGTCCCACTGCAATTTGCAATCCGTGGACAGCTTGAAACGCTGCGGATGAAGGGGGCGGACGACGCTGATAAGTATGTTCAAGCTCACATTCACGCGAACGCCCGGCTGGCGCGCATGGGAGCACCTCTAGGCAATCGGGATGCCATCTACCTCCTACTACGTGGCCTGCCGACGACGGGACCCTGGCCGTTTATCAGGCGAACCATCGAGACGCGAGTGCAGCAACGGCCCTCCACACGTTCCTCCCATTCAGCTTCCTCCTTCGTCACTCCTCGCTTCCCCGTCATTGAGACCACTCCTGAAGTCACTCCGCATGCGACCGGAGCCAGGGGGGTACACCCTCCAGCCTCTCCAGTAGCCTCATTCTACTCTCACACCAATCCCTTCCGAGTGCCACCGACACCTGAATACACGCTCCACAACGCCGGGAGTGAGATTCTGCGCGAGGCTTTGCAGATCCGGATGGAACGGCCTGCTCCGGGGCCAGGGTCAGAGTTCGTCAACTCTGCCACCGAGCAGGGCAGGACGGGGGACGTGAATGCTGAGACGGGCCTGCGCAAGACAAAGAACAATCCCAGTGGGACCTACTGTACAACGCAGAAGTGCGCTGCTCGTCGACGAACCGACCACGACACTGCAAACTGTTACCAGGGAGGCGGAGGTCGAGCAGGTCAGGCTCCTTGGCAGCAGGGGATCAAGGGCGGTCGTTCGAGTAAAGGAGATTCGATCGCCGCTGCGGCTGTTGCGCAGCCCACTTCGGGTTCCAGTGGGGTCGCTGCTGCTGCGGTTGTCGCGGGACTCCCGACTGATGCACACTTTCGTCAACTCTCTTGTGCCCTGGTCGGGGGAGGGTCCTCTACGCTCAGCTCTGGTACCGTCACGACAATTCTCGACTCCGGGACGACCAGCCATCTCGTTCGTGACCGTTCGTTCTTTGTGGACTATCAGCCGGGCACCGTCACCATGCAGACCGCCAACCGAGGCACCCTGAGCACTCTGGGCAGGGGGACCTGTCTCGCTCTCCTGCATCTGGGGGGTAAGACCTTTCGCTTGCGCCTGGAGAACTGTCTTCACTCACCTGATGCGGTCGCAAACCTGATATCAGTCGGGCGGATGGTCGATAAAGGCTGGGATGTTCGCTTCCGTGGGGGCCCAAATCGATGTGAACTCAGTCATGCTGGGGTTCTCCTAGGGGATGCAGTCATGCTTGGGAACATTTGTCGTCTCGATCTCGAGTTTCTCCCGTCCTCCCACTCGTCTTCGCCCCGCTCACCGGGTCCCGAGCTGTCTGCTTTCGTGCCAGCCCCTCTGAGTCTCGACCTTTGGCATGCAAGGCTCGGTCACGCCGGGGGCGACATCTCTCGCCACTTGCACCACTGCGCTCCCACCAGCGTGAAGGTTGAGTCTTCATCCCCGCAGTCCCGTTGTGAGGCCTGCATCACCGCCAAGCATCCTCGCCTACCGCATCCTCCTTCTCCCTCACCCGGCACTCATCGCTTCCTTGAACTCGTGCACTCCGATCTTTGTGGGCCCTTCCCTGTCGAGACCATCCATCGGAAGCGCTACTTCGTCCTGTTCCTCGACGACTTCATGAACGTTCTTCAGGTGCACCTCCTGTCTTCGAAGGATCAAACGTTCGATGCTTGGAAGCTCACCCGTGTCCGCTGGGAGGCCCGATTCTCGCAGCGCATCTTGTCGCTTCAGACTGACAATGGCGGGGAGTATGTGGGGCGGGATTTCCTGCAGCACCTTCAGGAATCGGGCATTGAACATCGTCGCTCAGCGCCCTACGCACATCAGCAGAACGGGAAGGCCGAGCGTGCTGTCCGCACGCTGGAGGGGCGTGCGCTGGCACTGCTTCACCAGGCTCGGCTGTCTGCGGGCTATTTTGGGGAGGCTGTGTTGTGCGCAGCCTATCTCTGGAACCTGTCCTCTAGCCACGTGCTCCCTGGTGAGATGACGCCCTTTGAGATGCTCCACGGCCACCCTCCCGACCTGTCTCACCTCCGCGTCTTTGGCTCCCGCTGTTTCGTTCGCATCGCTCCTGAGCTTCGGGAGAAGAATGGGCCCCACTCCCAGGAGGCGATCTTTATTGGTTATCCTGATGGTGTCAAAGGCTGGCGGGTTCGCATCGTTCGCGGCGGTAATTTCTTCAACTCCCGGGACGTGATTTTCGACGAGGGTTCCGTCTTGTCTCCCCCGCGCTCGGGTTCTGATTCCCTTCGCATTCGGCCTCAGAGTCCCGCGGCTCCCGCCCCCTCCTTGGAGCTCTCCCCTGCGTCCGTGCCCTCACGCTCCTCCTCGCCCGACGCCTCTTCTGGTGGTGGCGGTGCTTCTGGGGGCGTCATGCCTGCGTCTCCCGGCTCTTCACCCTTGCCCGAGCTCACACCCTCGCCTGTCGCGCCTCGCCGGTCCCAGCGTATCGCGGACCTGCGCGCTGCTCAGGCTGCTTGTGTTGCGGGTGAGGGGGTGTCTGCCAGTGAGACCGAGGATGCTGCATCTCTTCACGATGAGGAAGTCATTCCCACTCTACAGGCGAACTTGATCATCACTGAGCAAGCGAATCTCAGCATACGCAGCGATCGGAAGCGCGACCCCTGCACGCCCGGGTATGATATGCTAATCCCGCCCACGACTTACGATGAGGCCGTCAAACGCTCTGACGCATCAGGCTGGAAGGAGGCAATGGAAAAGGAGTTAGCCACCATGCGCGAAATGAAGGTCTGGGACCTCGTCGAATCACCTGCGGGGCGCAAGCTGATCGGGAATCGATGGGTCTTCGAGTTCAAACCCATCGATCTGAAGGGGGGGTCGCCTTTCAAGGCGCGCCTTGTCGCTCAAGGTTTCTCACAGGTCCCTGGCATTGACTTCCATCAAACCTACGCTCCGGTCGCCAAACAGGCGTCTATTCGCCTTCTCATTGCCCTTGCCGCTAAGCATAACTGGGAGTTGGATTGCTTCGACGCTAAGCGGGCCTTTCTGCACGGAAAGCTGAAGGAGGAGGTGTATATGAAACAGCCACGGGGGTTCGAGCAGTATGGAAAGGGAGGGGCTCAGCTGGCCTGCAAACTCCAGCAATCACTCTACGGTCTGAAGCAGGCAGCGCTGGATTGGTATGAACTGCTGTCCACAGTGCTATGCGACATGGGGTTCACCAAGACCAAGCCTGACCTTGCCGTCTTCATTTATGATCGGCGTGCGGAAGACGGGTCCGGCATCGTCTGCATCATCGCCTGGCACGTGGACGACGGGCTGGGTGGATGCAACGATCGCAAGTTCCTCGACTGGGTGAAGGGCCGCATTAAGGACCGTTTCGGCCTGAGTGACATGGGGGTGGTGAGCATGTATCTCGGGATTGAGATCGAGCGGGATCGCGCAGGGAAGCAGGCTTGGATTCATCAAGGGGAGTACATTGCGCACTTGTGTCGGGAATACGGGTTGGAGGAGTCTCACTGCGTGTCCATTCCCATGGACCCCAATCATCCGTTCGGTCGCGCAGGGGACAAGCACTCGCCCGTTGACGATCTGGGACACAGCTACCGAAAGCTTATTGGGGAACTTCTCTACATCTCGACGTGCACGAGGGCTGCCATCTCCCATGCGGTTCAGTCTTTGGCTCGTCACTGCGCCTCCCCGGAGCTGAGGCACCTCGGCACGGCGCAGAGGATCCTTCGTTACCTCAAGGGATCGTCCTCCTTGCGGCTCCACTTTGGAAACCCCTCTGTCTCGCACAACCCCGCTGCCTTCTGCGACTCTGACTGGGCGGGCTGTCCGGACGATCGCATTTCTGTCTCAGGCTATGTCTGGCTTTACTACGGCGCCCCGGTTATTCACGTGTCCAAGAAGCAGACGACACACGCGTTGTCCTCGACTGAGGCGGAATATCTTGCTCTCTCGGCATGCGTTCAGGACGGTCTTTGGTTCACGCAAATGTTGTCCGCGCTGCATGAGGACCCTGTGCTCCCGTTACAAATCTTTGCTGACAACGCGGGGGCGATTTCCCTGGCCTCCGCCGTCTACAACCACAACCGCCTTCGTCATATGGATGTGCGCGTTCGCTTCCTCGAGGAGCATGTTCAACACGGGGAGTTTAAGTTGACTTGGGTTCCGAGTTCCGGGAACTTGGCGGACATTCTAACAAAGCCGCTGCCTCGTCCTTCCTTTTCGCGGCATCGCATTGGTCTCTCGCTGGTGCCTCGCTGAGGGGGCGTGTTGGAGATCAGCTCTGGCACCTGCTCGTAACCTAGATACACGTTTGGTATAGGTCCTGCCTTTCTTCCTGCACATTTGGTACGCGTCTTGCCTTTCTTTCTTCACCATCTTCTCTTGCACGTGATACCGTAGCTACCAACGAGTACTTAACTTGCGCATTCTTTTCTTTTCGCTTTTCCCCTCAGCTCTCGTTCTTCCTCGAGCTGAGGTATGTGTTCTTGTCATTTCTTTCACTCGCTTAGCTAACTATGTACCTAAGCTCGATCTTCAGGTTAGCATCAATATCAGCTCTCGTTCTTCCTCGAGCTGAGCTCGATCTTCAGATCCTACATAGATGATCGAGGTGACGGCAAATTTGCGAGTCATAATTATTGTTGTTGCTGCTACGCGCCGGGTCCTTTATCTGTTTGATATGGGCGTGCTCGGTGAGGTCGGCAGACCATTGGATGGTGGCGCCTACTCTAGGGATACTTGGTGCGATATTCTGCATTAGCTCGAGCTTAGGGATGTGCCAGTTATTGATATGCCTATTTGCTTTTCCACGCCGCAAGCCCTCCTCGAGGATAGCGTGCTTGTGCGAATGGAATTCGTTGAGAGCGGAATTGATGAGAACAAGATCGGCGTCCGTGATTTCATATGCTTGTATGCGATACCGGAAATCGAGAAGTGCTCTAATCGCGATAACGACATCGCGAGATGCCGCACCAGCGATAACACCAATGATAAAATGTTGAACGTCACGGTGAGTTCGCCCTGTGACCTGCTTAAGTGTAGATATTCCTTCTTTGAAGTGGCGGTGACCTGAGACTGGCTGGAGGAGGGAGAACCGGAAATCCATCTCAGCGGCGCCAAGTGCATTTATGCACCACTTGACGTCATGATCCCAGAATTCCTTGTGGATTTGATGAAGGATCTCGGGAGTGATAAACTGACTGGGACAGGATAGCAGATAATCCCGCCAAAACGGCAAGTGAACACCATTCAAACGAAACTTCTGCGCTTCTCGGAAATAAGCCTCGATATCCTGCGGGTCTGCTTTTGTGGCTACGGCGGTTAGCTGCGCGGTCGTAGTCGACCAAGTGCATGGCTCATGTTGTATAGAATCGCCGAACTGCATGTACATAGCCATGGTGACAGGGGAGGTCTTGCCTCCGACACCTGCGAGCATGGCCGCTTCTGGAGTATCGACGATGTAGCTCGCGATCGGAGGGAAACAATATCTACTCAATCCCCGGGGATCAGATAACATGACACCAACAGCAGCGGCTTGCTTTAAAGGCTGCAAGACGATGTCGAGACATTGATGAATTAGACGATTTTCGAGCACACCTCTCATCTGTTTTTGTTTATGAACGAATTTCGGCACAGGAAGAAGGGCGGTGAGGAGGAAAGCATGAGAGGAAAGTTTAAGACACGTGGCCATCTTGATATTGGCCAGGCTGATCAAGAGCGGGTGGGCGATGCGATCACCTGTTAAGACTGAGATGTTCATTTTGTCGGAGGAAAGTATGGTTCCGAGTAGTGTCGCACCGCGAGGGAGTGAAGACTAAAGGGCCGTCAGATAATTCACCCGAGTATATAATTAACTTACCTGCATCTCCCATGCATCATTACCTGACATCCATTCCGTATAGACGCGGCATAGGCGCTCTGCTGTCTTGTAAACTCGGTAAGGTGCCAGCTCTATGCAGTCTGCGAAGAGCGGACTGTTGAAAAGGTATTCGATGAGTTCTAATGGATCACGCCAATATAAGATAACCAGATGTTTCATGGGGTGCGACATAGTGATTTCACGCGACATCCAGCGAGGACCGCTCGGAAGCAATTCAGCCCGTTTTCGGAGCTCGTTGGCAGTTCGGAATGAGAGATGTAGACCTTTCATCTGTCAGAATGGTGAGTATAAGCATGTGACCCTTGACTCGTAGGACAAACCATGTCGAGAGACAAAAAGGAGTCGATTGCATTCATACTCAGTCCCGATCGAAGGAGCCATAGACCCATTGTCCAGTCACCACGGAATGCGAACGGGTAATAGATGTTTGATTTCCAATGACTATTAAATTCGTCTGCATGGAATTTATCGAGAAACATACGGCCGCCATCGAACGATTGAGCGGCTCCTGGAAAATAATCTGTGACGTTGAAGGATGTGTGTGGTAAACTTTGACCCTCTCGGCTGCTCTTGAAAGACACTTCTTCATCAATTCCTGCGTGACCGTCTTGCTCCGGGATTCCACTGCCTTCGTCGTCAATAGCCATGGCCTCTGCTTGCTCAGCATCTAGACCCTGCAGACATTCTTGAAGGCGAATAAGATTGTCAGACCACGTGGAACAACCTGACCTGGGCTGGCTCATATGCCTGGTTATGGCTTCATGGTCCGCAAAGCCTGCCTTGCCACAGCTGGGGCAACGAGGCATGGTGGGGCGAGACTTGCCGAGAGTAGTACTTCGAAGTCATTCGCATTAGGCAATTACAAAGTATCTAGTTCCCACGAGTTGGCAAACACGGGCTCGATCGAATGCATAACCCGCCGAGACTCATATCAAGCACCTCCGAATCCGCAACAAATCAAGCAATGCCATCCAACCGCTCGTTTTTCACGTCCGAAAAAGAGGAGCCTAACATAGCAGATCTGACTCAGAATGTTGACTCGACAATACGGGAGACGTTACATCGTGGTTTCTTGGAGGAGGTTTACATGGCCTACTGTCCTGGTGGGATACGAGTAAGTCGGCCGGTGTGGTAGTGAGTGATTTGCTAAGTAATTAAGCAGACAAAAGATAAGGAGAATATGGAAAATGAAGAAGCCTGTTTGGTGCTGGAAGTAGTCTGCGCCCAACGTGATGTACATCGTGCAGAGAAGATGCTTGCAGATTGTATGGTCAAGGAGCACGAGAGAGTTG